>JAWWEO010019350.1:0-15036 GCA_035582975.1 Ormyrus labotus | reverse complement strand
AGTTAGTTAACTAGGAAGTAAAAATACCTATTTCATACGTAAAATTTTTGAAAATACCTTATAAATAGATATTTAATATTTTCCATCTCTACCAGGGGACGTTCATTAAAATTTTAAAGCTTAATTATTCGCTAACTACTGAAATCCCAACAATGTAAACGCAATGCAATTCTAACAATGTAAAGAATCGATAAATTACCCTGAATTTATTACCGTGTAAAATCACAAATTTCTCAACCTTCAGAACGCAGCATAAATTTACAAGTTATAAAATAAAATATTTCCAATACGCTGTTTCCTCTCTTGCATGATTCAAATTTCCAATGCTAATTCGTAGTTTAAAAAGTCATAAATTTTCCTTACACCCTTAAAAGTGCATAAAATTTCATCGACCTAAGATTCGCTCAATAACTCGCGCGACAACTCCATCCGCCACCTTGTACGCTTTCTTTTCGTTTTTTTTTTCTCTTTAACCGCAGCGACAAATTGAAATTTCGCGATTCCCGAGCCGAGAGAGCCCCCGAGGCCCTTTTTATCTCGAGCGGCGAGCGCGTTTTATTATCGCGGGGGGCGACTCTTTTTCTTTTTCGCGAACAAGTCCGCTTAAGTATTTTATCGGCCTCCGTTGGGGGCTTGATGACGATGAGCCGCCGCGGAAGTTGCCTGTTTTCAAGTGCTTCGCGAAAGCCCCGCCCGATTAAGTTTATATGTGCCAATGAATATGAATGCGCCGCCGCCGCGCAGTTTATCGCTCTCTGGATTAGGTGCTTCGGGGATCGGCGGATTTCGGACCTAATGGGATAATGACTTGCGGATATGCCAGACTTTCGCCTCTTTGGAAAGCGCGAACGAGCGATTTTTCATAATCGTTATTCGCTCTTTTTCGCTAGCAAAGAGCAGCGACATGATATTCGTACAGTTAAAAAACATTGATTTGGATGTTTAAGGAAACTTGGCCTTACACTAAATTTTTACAGTATTATATGGTAATATATAATTTAGTAGAAAACCTTAAAGTAATCGCGGTTAAAGTATCGTTTTTGTCGCCACTAGTCAAACGTGTTACTTGAGCGTTTTCGGTGCATATTTCATCATTGCGACGGGAACTGCACCCGGTATAACATCAAGATAGCAAATTAGAATTTATGGCGCTATTTATTATATTAAATTTTGCGCAAACAAGCGAGATTAAATTTTAGTTACGCTACATTTTCAATGATGAATAGCCGAAGCCGTTACGCAACACGTTTTTAAAACCGTTACTTTTATTGATAAATATGCCGCGGCGCGGGTGGAAAATTCTTTTCTAAATATCGGTATCGTAAAATAGCATCTTGCGACAAGCATGACACTTTACGATATCGTTCGTAATGTACTCGTCCTATGTTAACCCACTTTCCACTTCGCTAATAATTCTGGTGCACTTCAAATACCAGCGTTCTAATGGAAACTGCATTTCAATTTTGCCGATTTTCAAATAAAATCGAAGGGATCGCGAATTCGACGGATGAAATTCAAGTTGGCCTCGCGCGCGCGAAAGAGAGACGGTTTCTTTTTTTTTTTTTTTTTTTTAATTTTCGAGCAGCGAGGATATTCCCTGAAAATAGAATAAAGCCGGCGCGATTCGAAACTTCCAATTTTACTTTGAATGGCATTGCTTTAGAATCGATAAAATCAGTTTGTCGCGGAGGTCGGTTCGTTCCATCGGCGCGCGACGAAGTTCCGAAGTCTCGGGCCGTAACTGGACAATTTCGGATATTGCCCGCTTAACGATCGGTCGAGCGAAATTATTTAAAATTGATTTCGATTTCGTGCTTATAGTATATAATTCGCCTCGAACGCCTAAAAAAAAAAAATGTTCGGCGTTCGAAGGCCAGCGATGAAAGTATACAGCATGAAAGCGTCGTTAAGTTCAATCGCCCTTAAACTTGATAAAAACCGCGGCCTTTATCGTGCGTACGCAGCTTTGATAATTGTAAATAGTCGCTTTACCTCGGCTGAAGCGGCGTAAAAGTTTCGCGATAAAACGAAGATGTTTCGAAGCGTCACTATTCTGGGACATTATCTACGATCGCTTTAACGCGAAGCCGGAAATATATATATATATATATTCGTTCAAAAATTTTGAAGATAACGAAGACGAGCATTTAAAACGGCTCGATCAGCTGTCTGGCGATCGCTGAATTATCGCCGAAAGCTGCGCAAGTTAGTTTTAATTAAAATGTTCGCCGATCGACTTCGGCGCGACAATAAAAATGCTAAGTGTCGCGGTTTCCGATACTTTCGACGATTCCGTCCTCGGTAAGGGCTTTTTTTCATCGCTTTTTTTGCACTTCGCAAAGCAAACTCTTTGAGCGCTTTGACCGGACCATCGTGCGGGTCAAAGCTTTTTTCACGGCTCCGCGGCTCGCAAAAATATTTTACGTTTGTCCTGGATATTTAAAAAAAAAAAAAAAAAAGGAGCTCGATTTATTCGCCTCGCGGCATATATTATTATTTATATGATACGAATCGCTTTGTGTTTACGACTGACGACTAGTATTAAGTGTATAACATAATTCTTTTTTGTAAGACTAATATTAATACTGTTTAACAATTACTTTTCTATGAACATCAGTATTTATTATAATAACATTTCGTGCCATCTTTCAAATTGATCGTATACCGATCAATGATATCTGCAACAACAACTTGAAATCAAGCATATCCTGATTCTGTTTTTTTTTTTTTTATTTTACTTATATTTAACGTCGAAAATTTTGGACTGAGCGTCGAATTCAAATCCGCGCCCTCGAGCAGTTTTGTGTTTGTTAAAGCAAAATCCGGCGTTTACCTCGAGGTAAACAGACCGATGCCGTTAACCGCGTCTCAGCCAAGTCCTGCTCTAATCTGATTGTCGTTCCCATGATTACACTTGTACGCGAAGTAGCCGCTTTCCGTCGATAAATTCAACGGTAACGCCGCTAATTCCTCTTTTCGTCGATTTCAAATCGCGTAAAAGGATAACGACGAGGGACTCCACCCGCAAGAAATGAACATGAGACATATCGACTTTTACTCCCTCCGGTAAATGTAAGTTCGAGATTACAGGTGGCCCGGAATATCTGGCCGATAAAATCCGCCATCAGTCACAAGGACTTGATAAGATCGCCGGTTCGATTGCCAGCCGCCGCGAGGAATATTGGCCATCCCGCTCCTGGAAACTGGAATTACACAAAGCGCCTCGGCGTCGGGGGAGGGCGACTTACTGCCTTCCCTTAAATTTAAAGGCTCCCGCGATTCCTTGGCCTTTCAGGTGGTGATCGTTACGGATCTCACTTCGGCGGTGGTAAAAGAGACGCGGTGTAAATAAAAGTCGGTGTTCGTCAAGTTTTCGAAAGTTTAGCGGAATATTATAAAGTTCGAGACGAGGTATATATGTGAATGTCGTTAAAAATTTTTTGCAAAGTCCACGCGGAATGCACGCGCATTAACTGTCTCCCGGATGATGTGAAATAAGACTGCTTAAAACTTTATTAGAAAGTTCGAGTACGACGCTGGTTCAAGGGACGAGAATATTCAACGTATTCAAGAATACGTTACGCGGCGAAGACTTATTAAAGATTTTCATCTGTTGACACCGGGTATATTTTGCATTTTTCAAGCTTCAAACTTTTTGTTTCTTAATTAGCGGTCGCTTTTTTAGTGCACTCGCAAATTTTACAGTTTTTCCTTGAAAAAATAAACAAGCGTCTGCTCCGTTCCACAAATTATCTCTCTCAAAACGCGTAGAAAAAAAAAGAAAAATTCAAAACCGACTTCCCGAAACTTTACCGCTGCAGCCGTCCCCTAAATTCCCGGGTCTACGTAAGTTTTCCCCGTCTCGTTAAAAGCGGTCGCACTCTCTCTCTCTCTCTCTCCCCCCTTTATCTACCGGCGCCAGAAATGCAGTCGTGTCCCCCCTCGAAAATTTACGAGAGGATCGGCCGCGCGAACAAGACGATAGAGGATCAGCGGAGTGGCGCGCTTTCACGCCTCGTCAATGATCGCGGAAATACGGCCGGACGACGGGCCTTTGTGTGTGTGCCGGAGGCCGGCCTTCGCGACAAGATTCATGCGCGCCGTGTGCGCGGGCGCATAGCAGGGAACGCAACAAGCTTTTCGGCGTCCGGGGTGCGGAGAGCTTTGTTGCGAGAGCTTCGATCGGATATTCGAGAAAGGAAGAGACTACCGAGGCGGAGGAGAGAGAGAGATCGTTGAATATTATGTGCTTTTGGAATTTTTAAAGGTACTTTTTAAACGGTTTGGATTGAGAAAGATCGAAGCGGTATTGCGGGGGTATTTTTAATAACGTAAATTCGGTAGCAATATTTTCTGCTGCGGCGTTTAAAGTTAGATGTACGCATTTACGCGTTGAATATTGACTTGTAGCATTTACTTGCATTATAGTTATAATCTTTTAAAATACAAATTTAATGAGCTTAAAAGCTTGCCATTAATAAATTTTTAAGTAATTTTATAACTTCTCATCGTTTTTCAACGAATCAGCGAATATTTTTTTCCATTTTAACTTTTTATACCGCGACTTTTAGTGTCTTCAACTCGAATATTGTAGATCTGAAATTTCATAAATTCCTTAATACGAATCGATTTACGACTTAATATTCCCAGCAGGAGTTTCAATAAAGTTTCAGCCGATAAATAACTTTTCTAGATATATATATATATATATATATATATTAAATCAAATAATCGGCTAAAATATTCAAGCTAAACCCAAAAGCCAATAAAACGAGACTGACTTTTACAGTCTTCCCAGTTTATACCGGGAGATGAGTTCTCAACAATCGACAGCCCTTTTCGGAATTCGAAATTTAGTAGCCCGAGACTGAAGCGACGAGCGCGCCGAGCTATATCGAGTCTTATCTCGACGGATAAATCTTTGGCCCAGAAACATCCTGTCGGACAGGAATACATGCCCCTGGACGTGTCATCGTAAACTGCACGGGAAGGCGCGGGGGGAGCGTTCACCTGGCCATGTTTATGCGTCGGTATGTATAACGAAGGGCATATCGACCGACCGCTTTTTCGATTTATCCGAAATTGATGACGATTTTCGAAGCGGAACTATCACTGCTGAAATAATGGGATTGTTATTTCGGCGACGTTCATCTGTAGTGGATATATAATGTCGTTTTTAGGGAGAAGGCCGCGATGGATTTAATTTTAAATATCGCGGATGGAATGTAGAATTGTACTTTTAGCCGGAATTCCGAGGTGGAGATTTTATAAAATAAAAGGTAATAAAATTTTAGCTATAAATTTTAACTGCTCCGCGTCTCTCTGCGCTCTTTAATCTCGGAGAATGATTAATTTTAAAGCGACAGCGTATGACGCTTCCGCTTAAATGTATTCAGTTTTTTTAAATCCCCCTCGCATTTGAATTATAGCTTCCTCCATACGTCTCTCGGTCGGTTTTTAAAATTAAGGCAATTTCTCGGTCAAATGAGGACTGACGAGACGTTTCGCCGACACTTTCTTATTAAAATTTGAATTTAAAATTGTACGTCCAGTATAAAAAAAAAAAAAAAGTAAAAAATATTTTTTATACCTCCAAAGCAACTTCGAACGATAATAGGATAAACTGTTTTTGGTTTTCAATAAGCGGAACTATTAAAGATTATCCGGAATAAATATGCACTAATAATTAAATGCGGCTTGCGGCTTGCATATCAAAGTTAATATCCTCGTGAATAATGTTTGCAGCCTTCATTAATCAATGGAGATAGTCAGATAGTTCGGTCGACTTAGCGGTGGCCGTTAAATTTATCCGTCATCACTATCTAGGATACGTCTTGCCGTCTGTACATTACCGCACGGTAACAGCATTGTGCAGATGTAAATCATTGTTTAGTTTATTTTAAATATTTAGTTCTTGGAGTTTTATAAAACTGTGCAATAATTCAGATACTGTTTTATAGTCACTTACAGTTATGCCTTTTAAAATGTGAACCGAATCATTTTATTTGAATGATTGTTTCACAGGATATATTTTAAAACTATTCGCATATTTAAAATAAACAATTTAGACCTGTGAATTAAACGCCTGCCGTTTAATCAAATAATTTAATCATTGATGGCGCCTTTTACAATAGTCTTATCTACGAAAAATGAATCTTTATGATGCTGCATTATCTTATCATTCGAAAACGAATGCAATTTGATGATGTAAGTCAACTGCGAAAAACACGAAGCAAATAAAATCACTATAGATTGCCTAAAACGTATTTTAATACTACGTAGTTTCTAAATGAACAGTACGTTTTTATCTGTTTATTGTGTGAATACGAGTGTAATATTTTTTAAGACGATTTTTTTGTTGTACATCTAAGACAGTATCGGATTTGCTGCCTATTTTAAGTCATATATAACTCAGACCAAGCTCTTCCGCGCAGTGAATAGTACATATTTTTATAGTGTATAACCTTAAAACCATGTCTCCAATAAGCCAAAAAGACATAGAGACCGTAGTTTGTTTAGCTGCGGGTCCAGGTGCCAATATTCTTGATCACGAGGTCGAACCATTTTCAAAAACCAGAAATGGCATTATGGGAAACCACCATATACTTTCAGTAACGATCAAAACGGACTCCACTTCCGAAACAACGAAGAAACTCAAATTTTTCGTAAAAACAGTACTAAAAAATGCCATTGTGGACGATTGGGTGGTGCTCGAGGAGATGCACTTTCTCACCGAAGTTTATCCTCTCATGATGCGGGAGTACAAAGGTCCGAGGTGGATGCCGGCCTGTTATTTAGCCAAGCCCGAGATCTTGGTGTTCGAAGATGCGAGGTCCCAGGGATTTTCCGTGCGCTCGTGCAGTATCTTTGACGGGGACGAGTGCAAAGCGGTGTTGGCCAACCTGGCGAGATTACACGCGGCTTCGATTCTTTTGGAGGCAAAATTTGGCAAGCCTTTGAATCATGTTTACCCGGATTCTTTTAAAGAGAAAATTTTTACCGACGTCGGCAAAGGTGGACAGTGTAATAAAGTTGCCTTTGATACTATGGCTTTGATCGCGGAGAGGTTTGGTCTGGACGGCAGTATCGTACCTAAAATTTTGGACCGAATTAGCGAACTCGTTCAACCTGTAGAAGGTAGGTTGTTTTGTGAATTTCAATAGTTGAAATAAAATTTTATAAAAGTTTAATAATAACTTGAAAAATATTTTTTTTTTCTACTACCTACATTTGCGAAATAATCGTTTACTCAAAAAGTTTAAAACTTTTTGTTGTAATTCGAATTTGCGAGCTGTTTGTTTTTCGAATTTTAACTTCTAAATTTTTTCCATTTATATTTGAAAAAAGTTTCTGAACATTTATTGACATTTGATAAATCTATGAATATCTTCAAATTATATTTACGAGTTTGTGTTCCTGACAGACATTTTAAAAAACTGCAAAAAGTTATTTTCCAACAAACAAAAAAAGTCGTTTTCATAAAATTTATATTTGTTGTCTGCAACTTTACTCAATTAAATTACCTTTAACGTAAAAATTTGTAGAAAATATAAAAGTTTCTCAGAAAATAAAATATTTTGCTTCGTTGCCGAAAGTTGCAGAGCTAAAAATACGTTTTGCTCTAAAAGAATATCTGTATCGCGAATCACGTAGTATTCGCGTTGTCAAATTCAAATCAAATTTCTAAGACTAAAATTAGTTTCTTTTAATTAATTACTGACAAGAGAGCTTCTGCACCAAAGAATAAATTAAAAAATTAAGTAAAGCTTGTACATCGCAATAGAAACTATTAAATTAATTGAGGTCCGTATCCACCGAAGTCACTCCAGTCAAAGGCACTAAGCTCCTCTTCTTGAAAAGTTCATTAGCGCGTATCGAAGTTCGATACCAGGCACTCGCAATTCGATATGCCGTCTACGCGACTAATCAATCCATAAACCGCGTAACGTAATTAACCCGCAGCATATATAATCCTGATATCGCAATTGCCAACAGGCAGGTGCAACGTCGTGTGTCACGGCGACCTCTGGCGCAGCAACCTCATGTTCGACAGCTCGCTTCCTCCCAGCTGTCTGCTGGTGGACTTCCAGATGTTACGCTACACCTCGCCGGCCGTCGATATCGCCTTTCTCCTCTACGTCCACTCGACGCGCGACTTTCGCGGAAGCTCCGAGGAGCGGATGCTGCGCTATTACTATGAGATTTTCAGCGAGATTTTGGGCGCGAAGGCGCCCGATTACGAGGACATTCGCCGGGATTACGAGGAGAGGAAAATCGTCGGCATGGCCTATTCGGCCCTCAGATGGCCGCCCTCGATGATGAAGATGAGAGACGAGTTCGACGTCTTGGAGAAGTGGTATTTCGGTAGCAGGATTGACATTTATCGCCGACTTATGGATGACGATCCCGTTTACGAGGCAGCAATGAGGGAATATTTGGAGGAGCTTTTCGCCGAGGGACAAAGAGTGCTGCTTTGACGAGCTTAATTTTACAGAAAGTATTTTATTATTAAAAAGAGAGAAGATTAGATTTTAAATTAAGTATTATAACAATCAAATATTAATTCACAGTTTAATCAAGTATTTATTTATTTAAACTTTTCTCTGATAATAATTAATAATTAATTATAAAATTTTGTACACAAATCAATCCGGTTTCTTAATTTCATATCTTATCGCTAATGTGTCATAGCCTTAAACTTGTGGACTTTACGTTTACGCGATAGGCATTCAGATTCGGAATCAGAGAACGAAATCACTATAGATCTTTCAAGACATTGCAAGCAGTTTGTCGCTATAGATAGTTGCTGACGAACGGCAAGTAAGCCTAATAACAAGTCATCAAAGATAAAAGAAAGAAAATTAGTGTTCGTAGTTGTTTTTAAGTTCTTTACAAATGTATACTGTTACTCCTCTTAATTATTTTTAAAAACAATTTAGCGTGAACAACTGTATCTAGTGAAAGCTCTACCTTGTAAAGTGTATAACCTCAATCCAATGTCTCCAATAAGCCAAGCAGATACCGAAGCCGTAATTCTCCGAGCAGTGGGTTCAAAGGCTCAAATAATCGATCAAAAAATAAAACCTTTTTCCAAAACCCGGCATGGAATTATGGGAGATCATCATATTCTTTCAGTAACTATAAAACCCGATCCTTCGTCTCCAATAATCGAGACTCGAAAGTTCTTTATCAAGACAGTTCTGCGAAACAGCATTGTTGACGAGTGTGTCAGCGTCGAGGAGGCGCACTTCCTCTCCGAAGTTTACCCTCTCATGCTGCAAGTATACAAGGGTCCAGAGTGGATGCCAAAATGTTATTTAGCCAAGCCCGAAACTATAGTACTCGAAGACGTAACGACGCGAGATTTTTCCATTCGCTTACAAGATATTTATGACGAGGACTCTTTGAAAGCAGCGTTAACTAGCCTGGCCAGTTTCCACGCGGCGTCGATTCTGCTAGAAGAAAAGCTCGGACAGCCTTTGAATAAAGTGTATCCGGATTATTTTCAAGAGAAAACTTATACGCACCTCGGTAAAGGCGGACGTGCGACCAAAATCGGCATCGACACCTTGGTTTTAATTGCAGAGAGATTTGGCTTGGATGGTTCCATTTTACCCAAGGCTTTGGATTACATTTGCGAGCTTGTAAAACCTGAAGAAGGTATAGATAAATAAACTTTTTATTTTAATAACTTAACTAAAAATTAAGCGGTTAAAATTTGATTAAAAGTAATGAAAATGAATTTATTCGTCCGGTAATATCGATAAATTTCTAGATTTTATAAATTAATTAAAAGTCATTTTAAATTCCATCAAAAAGTGAAATCATTACAGCAATGAGATACCGTTTAGCACTCATGTTTTGACATTATGTATTCATTCCTTTCTAACGAGTCTAAACAAAAGTTCATTAGCGTATCGAGCATCAATGCAAGCACTCGCAACTCGATATGCACCATCTAACCGGCATAATCAAATCACAACCGCCTAACATGATTACCTCGCAGCGAAATCCACTCACATCTCTGTTAATAGGCGGCTGTAACGTCATATGCCACGGTGATCTCTGGCGCAGCAACATCATGTTCGACGACTCATCTCCTCCTGCCTGCCTCTTGGTGGACTACCAGATGTTGTGCTATACCTCGCCGGGCGTTGACCTCGCACATCTCCTCTTCATCCACGCGAGCGCCGAATTTCGACGGAGCTCCGAGGCAAGGATGCTAAGACACTACTACGAGGTTTTTAGCAAACAGCTGGGTTCGAGGGCTCCAACCTTCGAGAGCTTTCTTAGAGATTACAAGGAAAGGAGGATCGTCGGCATGGCGTATTCAGCGCAGAGGTGGCCGCCAGCTATAATGGCGATTAGGGACGATTTTGACGCCTTGCAGGAATGGTACTTCAACAGCAGAATCGACGTCTATCACCGACTCATGGACAATGATCCGGCTTACGAGGCAGAGATAAGAGGGTATCTGGAAGAGCTAATTGTGGAGGCAAAGCGTGTCTTGAGTTCTAATTAATAAGTGAATTATTAGAAGTGTTCCATGACGACTAAAGTAGTTTTTTACAATTTTATATAAAAAAAATATATAATAAAAAATTTAATGTAATCCAAATTGATTAATTTGAACACCCTTCATAATCTGTTTAAGAATAACCATTAAAACGGTGCTAAATTCGCTTATTTATGCACCCTCGAATTCAAAATGTACTTTCAATCTGTACTAAAAGGTAGTTTATTGTGAAATATTAATTCTTTAATAATTTCAGATTCGCCGACTTTTTATTTTCGAGATACGAGGTATCAGAATTGAATATAAATTATTTGAGTATTTTCAAATGGATTATTCCTAATCTATGACAGATAGCGAAAAATACTTTAAATAAAGATTGTAAGTCTAATTAAGAAACAATTAATTGTAAACCTGGCTTGACCGTTAAAGTCAAGGTCAAGGTGAAACAACTACAGAGTAAAATCACTACTTTGAGCCTTCATATCATAAAACAAATTAATAGTAACATTTTTAATTTTAAGAGTTAATGTCGCATAAAATTAACTTTTAATATAGATTGGAATTCTGAATTCGGAGACGCACAAACGGGCGCATTCTATCGCTCTTTCAAATTCCATAATAAGATGAAGAAAATTTAAATTTAAATTTAATAATATGCCATTTGTAACAAGGACAGTCCGTGCCATGCAGATCATGAATTTGGCCTAGACTGGTCCAGGTGACTCTCCTTATACTATTGATAAACTCTGGAGTTTCGGGGCTTAACGCTACCCCAGACTCCAGATATTGTACTGCAAATTTGGCAGCTATTGAGTCATTCTGGCTCGATCGAATCAGCTAATTCCAATTTTTAACTTCTTACTTGCTGCTTCCTTGTAATTAAAAAATAATATTTTTTTATATTACAAGTCTATTATGCTTATTTCTATATTAACAATATAATAAAATCAAATTTTAGCATTACCGTTAAAGTGAATTCCAAAATATTGAACATATAATTTTAAAAGTACTTTACCTTTTGTATATTATTTATTTAATATTATTTTAATTCACAATTATTTCCTTTTTTATGTTGATTCTAACTGAAATTTGAAAAAGAACAAAACACAAAGTTAAAATTCAAAAAAGTAAATAGTGATTTGATTTGGAATAAAGTAAAACAATATACTTATCTGTAGGTTTTTCTCTTTATATTGTGAACTGCAGTCAAATTAAATTATCCATTGTTTTTTAAGCAGTTTAATTGAAAGAATACTGTTCAAATTTACTTGATTTAACTAAATTTGAGTTTATATTTTACATAGCTGTTAACCTGCATTAGATAACTTTATACTACAGACCAGCAAACATAATATCAGCTGCTCGCTTTCTTTACTTCACTCGCTCTTTATTATTCTATAGAAAAGCATTACCTTATTCTTTACAGTAGTATTATTAAATCTGCTTTTGTAAGCATTTAAATATAAACTACTAACTACACGTGAACATTAGTAAACGAACATTTGTTTACCACGTACTTAACCTCTATGGCGCTTCAAACGCTTCTAGTGAGAAAGAGAGAGGGAAAAGCAAAAGTTATAAAAATTTAAATTGGCTACTAGGCTACTTTGGTTGCGCCAGAATGGTTTCCAGTCGCTGCCAAATCTGTAGTATTGGAGTCTGGAGCAGCGTTAGGCCCTAGAATTCTACACAGTTTATTGACATAAGGAGAGTCACCTGGATCGGGCAAATCCATGACCCGGATGGCATGGAAGCTCCTTGTAAGACACACTCTTATAACGAAGTCAGGATAGATCAGTGAAGCGGAATACACGGAGTAAACGCATCAGACGGCGGATCTAATTAGAACTTGCTACGCTGAATTGCATTAGATACTGAGATTCATTAATAGAAGAGAATAGTAAATTTTCTCTTTTAAAAAATCTATCAAAGTACGTGAAAAATTCCCTAATTTTAACCAATTACAGTAGGTAATGAATACGTCTTTACTTTATACTTACCAAGCATTAAGCGAACAAATTCACGGCCATCTAACCCTTTTGTTCCAATACAATTCGCACCCGGATATTATTGTAATTAAACGCATTTAAGACACCTGTTGCGCCGCGACAGGGCAGCAAAATTCCGGCGGTACGGCAAAACGAAATAACCGGCCATAAATAAAAGGCGCCAACACCCCGATAAGATCCATCCTACTCTCGTTTCAGATAAAAGCTCGAAAAACGAACCAGCCGGAAAATGAGCTCGCGCCTGCGGCTGCTGGTGCTCTGTTGCTGCCTGGCAGTGACGCTGGGCGAGGAGGCCGTGCCGGGCAGACGAGCCGCCACCATCAAGATCGGCAAGACCGACCGTAGCGGCGGTTCCTCCGGCCACGGCCAGGGCCGCATCAGCTCCGGCATCAAGATTGGCGAGGCCGCCAAGTTCCTGAACACGACCCGCGTCGTCAGGCCGGTCGTCACCACCTCCATGAGCAGCACCAGCATACCCCTGGCGTACGCCTCCACCCAGCCGGAGGCCGCCGCTGCCGGGGAGTTCACCAATGGGACGAAGCTGCTTAAGGTGAGTTCTCGGTCGTATATGTGACTGTTTTATTTTGCGAATCTTATTTATTGGAAGGATTTACCGAGTAATGGAAAGAACGGTAGAAAACTGGCTTTAACGGTCATGTTCGAAAGTTTTCAATGGCTTATTCGCCGTTTGTAGTTTGAGAATTGTTTAAAGCACTGTTTTTAATAGTAGTTCTAAAAAACGAAACGAGGTTGCGGAAATAGATGCAGGTATCTTGCATTCCTTTCCTTTAATTTCTTATTTTGTATTTCCAGGGATTTTCTAATTAAGCAACCTATATTAAGGATCAAGGGTAATAAGTAAACTTTATGAATGTATTAAATTAAATAATGTTCTAATAATATTCCAATCAGAAAGTTTATTTACAAAAACGTTTTAAAAGAAATAAAGAGAGAAATAAATTAAAAGAAATAAAAAGAAATAAACTGTTTGAATTTTGAAATTAATTAATTTGTCAAAGGTTGAAAATTTCTCTTTATTTTTTTACACTCGTAGCGCTTTAATTAGATTTATAAAAAGCTCTTCAGATCCTACAATGCACTTGATTTGATTCATTCGAAAAAGAAATCCAAACTGTGTAATCAAGGAATAAAATCCGCGAGGCTCTGTTAAACTACGTAATTTCGCATTAACTCAATATTAACGGTGATAAAAAAAAAGCTTTCTCCTCCAAGAAGAATAGTGCATTTCCCGTATACATAAAAGGATGAAGGCCTCGTGTATTGGGTTGTACGTACTAGAAAAAGCTTTAAAGAAAATCAATTACTTATATTGGTCCAATTTACCGTTCGCAAAACACAGCAGGTTTTAAAGGGCAAAAGAAATGCATCGAACGGATATTGCAGCTTCGGTATACGGTTGAGCTTTATATAAATTTAGCCGCGATTTCCCGTTTCCGTCGAGTGGATTTTTCACTGGAAGCTGACAACGGAATGGGGATAGAAAATATTTTTTAATTACATCAGCGGTCGACTTTCCGCGAAGAACGTAGAATTCCTATTTTCCCAAGCACTTTGTTTACTTAGGAATTCTTGAATTAGAATTTAAATTGAACGGGCAAAGCCAGATAATTTAAAGAAAATAGACGGCCGAGTTAAAACGCAGCTGTAATAACGGGAAGAGAAATTTGCATTTAAAAGGGCGAGTTTTTGCCTCGGCGACTAATCGATATTACAAATTTCAATCTCGCCGAACAATCCCTCCCCCCCCCCCTCCCCGCGCGCCTGCATCACGCATCAGAACTCACCGAGCCGAGGCAAATCCTCGTTCGCTGAAAACAGGTGCTTACAAATTTCCGCTTAAAGCTGCGCACTCGGCTCTACGGCAGCGAACCGTGGCGGCAATAATTGGCGGAAGGATCGCGATGATTACCTCCCGAAAAAAAGAAATTCGCGCTGCAGTCGTCTCTCCCTTTCCGGCCCGGTAATTAAAACTCGAACGCGCTCACTTTTTCTCGTTAAGATGTTAATCGGCACACGAGTCTCTCGGAGCTTGCGAAGAGCTTGCCAGCTACTTGCTTATATATATAGGGCCCGGAGCTGCTATCGGAGGGATGGCTCAAAGCGGTTGCCTTCCATGCGAGCATCGGATTTTTCAGCAGGAAATTGGGTTAAGGGAAGCGCCGGCATCGAGTTCGTCGGGTTCAATTTTCTTCCTCTTTTCGTATTTGGATATTTTTTAATTATATGTAGGCGTGTAAATCTGCCTGCCGGCGGAAATTTATACTTACCAGGAGAGTATCACTTGTTTGGATCATGGATTTTGTTCAAACTAATGATTAAATATGAAAGTTAAAATGTTAAAATGCTCTAATGTTAAAATATGAAAGAAGCCGCGTCCGTTCGGTCTAACGCTCGATTTTTTAAAAGTTATGAACTCTTTTAGCGAAAAGCTAAGAAAAATCGATTTTTGTTTAATCACATATAACTTTTCAACTGTTAATTGTAGAGTAT
>JAWWEO010019349.1:0-15039 GCA_035582975.1 Ormyrus labotus | reverse complement strand
TGCACCTGAAATGCTCTGGCACCCGTTTCTGTGCTCACATTAGGGATATTGAGCTCAGGCGGGACGCCTCTACTGGAGAGAGAGAGAGAGAGAGAGAGAGAGAGACGCTGTCGCCGATGCTGAGCTATATATAGAGAGCGGGATTAACAGCGGACGCCGTGGACGACGCTGCTGGCTTGCGAAATGTGGAAAGGTGGATATTCGTCGAGCTAGATCGCTTCGACATGCCCTTTTGGGTGGAGTGTGATTCGAGATGATGGATCGGTTTGACCTTGTTTTGTTGATGATCATATTATGTACGTTTTAATGCACGAGGAGTCTCTTTGATTGTTTTATTTATATAGTAATACAAAATTGGCACGGCATGTGATGGGTTTCACTCATTAAGTATGTGTTTATTCTCTTCGCGTATTTATAAGCAAACGCGCTTATTATTCATTCGGTGTTTCGATGAAGCAAAAAAGAAGAGAGATTTTGTGCCATACAAAATATGTTTCTCTAATCCTAAATATCGTTACTTAATTATCAGTCGTTATATTTTTACATATATATATAAATTAAAAATTGAAATTAAAGAAAGTAGTGTTTATCAAATCGAGAAACAAAATATGTGGTTTCACTTTGCATACATTTAAGTGTCCAAGTCCGGGCAGCTGTTAACCGATAAAATCCAAATACCTGAAATTTAGCACGTAAAATTATTCGAAAGTTTCAGTAAATATTTTAGATACTTTGCTTCTTTTCACAAGTCTCGAACGTTACGTAATTCTGAAATTTCTGAAAGCCGAATAGTGACATAAATCGATCCACTTTAAAATAAGTATCATACATCCTTTTTTTTTTTTTTTTATAAATAGCAGCTATGTGGGTCAAATTATGTCAATCCGAGAATCTCGAGCAAACAATCCAGAATTATTGGGTCAACGATTTTTATTATACTTCTAAATACCGCTCCTATCGAGGTTACCCCGAAAATAAATCCCGCGAAGGCAGAGAGAGTCCAATATTCAACTCGGTCATGTACGCGCGCCGGTCGAAAAAAAAGAAACGAGCCCGACAACTCCATTTTCGATCGAACGGTTACACAACGAAGCGCGGCGCGGACGGAAACCGAGAGAGGCGGTAATCGGCGCCTCGCGGTTATATTCGAAAGAAAGCCCGGAACGTCCGCGTCACGATCGATGATACGCAAATTTCTCATCCGGCGCTCGGGAATCGACCTCGTTAGCAGGTGTTATTACAGATGTCGAGGGCCACTTTGGTCGCCGCATCCGATGTTATTTCTCGCCGCGGCTTTACTGTTGGCACAACGTCGGGCCGCGGGATTGAAATCGCTTATAATATCGAAACAATTCGCGCGCCGGCCGGCCGGCGCATGAAAAAAAAGAACAAAAAAGTGGAGCGGGAGGGAAAATTTTTCAATTAGTCCGAGGCGCGCCTCGCGGGGCCGAGCTCCTAGGCATAATATAATATCGAGCGTTTGCGGGAAGGTAATTGCGATCGATCTCGGCGCAGATAACCGGCGCTGCGGTGGCCTGGCAGTCCGGACAGATAAGTAAGAGGTCTCTCTTTCTCTGGCGTGGAAAACGGGAGCAGGAAAAGCGCCGGGCGAAAAACTGGACCGGTAATTAGCGTCGGAGATCGGCGCCGATTTGTAATAATTAAGTGCGATATTGTCCTTTGATTTATCGCCGATTATATATGTATACCGCTCCCGGAAATCGCCTCGCCGTCGCGCGCTGCTCTATTCATTAGCTTTCAATGAGAGAGAGATTTTCTTACGTTTTCGGGCCGCCGTCGGAAATGTAATTAAGCGCCGGTCAATGCATCCCAAGTAGGTATCGGCCGTAACTAATTGATTATGGTAAAAAGTCTTTTAGTGCTCGAGAATTTTCGCTAAATAATTAGTCGCCCCCTCCTCCCCTTTGCTTTTCCTCCGAGGCGGCCGTTATATCGTTTCGGTACACCGTATTAGCACTGACATTCTTGCTTTACGTAACCGATTCCAGCCGATTTTCGCATCGATGCAATTCGCCTTATTTAATTACGCGCATGCAAATGAAGCAAATAGCTTTTGCTAATATTTCACTGCTCGGAGGTAGTTATTATTAGTCCGCGCGTTTGTATCGAGCGTTAAACGTTTATTTTTTTTTACAGTGCGCGTAATGGTCGAGACGTGCCTTTTTTTTGCGTTTCGTTTCGAACCGTCGAGAGAATTCTTTTTTTTTTCATCGGTGCCGTGTGTGTTGCGCGTACGATTTTTGCTTTTACTTTTATAATTTATTCCGCAGAAAATAAAAAAATAAAAAAGAGAGAACAGAATGGCAAGTGCTTATAATGCTAATTAAGGTGGTGCAAAAATCCGTTCTTGTTTCTCGGCGAGTTGGGAAATAAGAAAATTAAACAAACATTTCGTGTTCAGGAAATTGTTCAAGATCTAATTTGCAGCCGATGTACGTTAACGATATTTTTCAATCGAATGCACATTCACTCGGAGCCATTAAAAGTAATAGAAAAATTTTTTTTTTAATAAGCCAAGTTACGTATATCGATCGAAAAAATTAATTATTACGCTATCGTTTTACCATTACACCTCACTACAAAACTCTCCTTACGACAAATCCCCTTCCAAATTCGAGCCGTTAATATCGGGCGGTAAAAAGGCCCGATCCGCCGACAATAGCGATTCGAAAGCAGCGATCGTTTAGCCAAGAACCGCAGAATTTCGAAAGCAGCCTCCGTCGCGCGCGACGCGCAAATAATCCGTCCGTTTAAGGCCAGTAGTCGCGCGGCGACTTTTCCGCTCTCCCCGCGGATTTTTCGATCGGCGGCGCTGCCGATCAGCGCCGAGAGACGTGGGACTTTAACGAGACGTCTCGCCGATAAGTCACGAGCGCTCATAACTCGACGGCAGCAGCCCCGGCCTTGCCGGTCGATTATTTATCCGCGGAATGCCGCGGCGAGTTTTTTTTTTTTTTTTTTCGTTATCGCTTCGGCTTCACAGCGCGGCGTAGGCGATAGTTGTCGCTGCACGCGGCGGGAATGCTGGAAATTACCGGCTAAATTAAAACGATCGCGCGCGAGAGCTTATCGCCAAGGCTTTTTTCGCAATTGCCCGGGGAGCATTGTAATGAGTCGCGCGGTAATCTATTATCATTGGAAAAAAATGTGGACAAATCGAGGGGGGAGCCTCAAGCGCGCGGTTCCCAGGCTTTTTTCTTTTTTTTTTTTAATTAATGCGCGGGGATAGATTTATGCGATTGGAAACATCATATTAGAAGGGAAACGACCTGCTCGGATGTGAAAGTTAAAAAGTAATGCTGTCCTTTTTTTTCCTTCTGCATTGACATACGTTTCCTATGAATCGGGAGCGAAAAAATTTGTTATCGGCAGCTCATTATGTAAAAGTGGATCGTACAAAAATTTAATAAACTCGATAAACTAGAACTTGTGTAATAACGTTAATATTTTAATTTGCAATTTTTCGTCAGACTGGTATATCGGTTTATTACCCGGTATCCGTTCAATTAGTATATCGTTTACGTACACGTATTTAGAGCATACTTTAAATAAAACTGTTTATTCAAAGTTATTCAAAACGCGTACTTAGAAGAGTTTATACATCATAATTAATCTTCCGGCCGATAAGTCACGTTCGTATTTGTTAAATTATTTACTTTCAGCACGTCGTTACAAAAAATAAAGCACGTATATCGCGAATTGAACGCAAAGCTTTCTTCAAACACTCCAAGAATTCAAAGAAAATTCGTAAGCAGGCGACCGAATCCAATCGGTCCCCCTAACCCCTCGAGATACGTAGCAGCGACGCTCTCGGTGGCACCTTCCTCTGCAGCAGCGGCCCAATTACTTGCCTCGATGAATTCGCCGGGCGTCTCTTGCATTCGTCGAACTCGCACGCAGGAGGAGGCGATAATTGGCCTCGCGCCGCCGCCGCTGTCGCGTAATTACGTCCCACCGCATTTTCTCACATCTCGGGAGAGTCCGCCGGCGGGAAAATTCGAGGCGAGAGCCGCAGGGCAGATGAGTCGCGAGCGTGCGCGAGTATCTGCGCCTGCGGGCGAATTCCAGCGCGGCTCTGTCTCTCTCTCTTTCTCGGTGCAAGAGGCTAAAACGAGATGAAGCGGTAAGAGCAGCCCGGCGCGAATAATTTCTGTGTCTGTGTGCCTCTCAGGCGGTGTCCAGTTTTTCAGCTTAAGCTCTTGGATTTCGACGGTGGACGACGGAGCGATTCGACGGGGAGACGGTCTGCTTTTCGTTGGATGCTCGGTTATTAGGAGGAGGTGGCTTTCAAGCTTGGTAGATACTAATTTTGGATTCGATTTTGTAAAACGAGCGTCTTGTCTTACTATTAGTACGATGTTTATCTTAGAACTCGGTGAAAACCAAGTAGAGTAGGGCAAAATTACGTTTTACTTTTAAATTTACAAGGAAAAACTAAATTAGTCTCTAGCTGGTTAAATTGTTACTAACTATCCTCGAAGTATGCGTCCTTAAATTCCAGGCCTCTGACGTCAAATGAAGAAGAACGAAGGATCTTAAATCTAAATTCGAACTCGCAAAAAATCTCGTCTCTCCCGCAAACCTCCTCCAAACGGGTCAAGCCTTATAACTCAATCCACCTCGGACGTGACGCGACGCCTGAAAGAAACGGCCGTAGCAGAAGCTTCTTTTACCCCCTTTTTCACCGACGCGGGGCATCCTCTCGAAAAAACTGGCCCACTTGAGAGAATCCCAAAGCCACTAAACGGCAGCACCTCCCGGATTTATGTACTGCCGGGCTCCTCTGCTTTCCAGCTCGTCGAGATTCGCCGGCAGAAAGGCAGCAGCAGCAGCAGCGTCGAAGAAATGAGCCTTGGCTCGCGAGCTTGGCCTACCCTGGAATGTCATCCGGAGCAGAGCAACGAGGTCTGCGGATATCCAGCGCAAACGGGCCTCGCCTTCTGTTCTAAGCTTCGGCGCGAGAGAGGCGTTCTCCATTCGCGGAAAAATGCCGTACCGTTACGATAATATGGCACCGGGGAGAGAGGCGGCAGAGCGAAAAACGCTAGACGACGCAGACGAGTTCTCTCTCTTTCTATCTCGCTCTGCTGTTACTCTTTTTTTTTTCTTTGCTCGGCTGGAAAAGTCGGCTTTTCGGCGGGAAGGGGGACTCTGCAGCGGTGAAGGGGATTTATGTACTTGTCGCCACGGGAGCAGAGGAGATGATGGCGTATTGTGCTCGGTCGCGTTAGGTTTTCAGAAGTCTAGTTGCCTACTGATAAACGGCGCAGGCGAAACTGCTCTCTAACTGTAATCTGGCGGCTGCGGAGATGTCGCGTACTGTCCAAATGGCTTTTCATAAGTGCATAATGTAGCGGTTGAAAATTGTTTTCGCGATCGTTTATCAAGCTCGTCGAGTTTTATCGCGTTTTGCGGAAAGTGGAGTAGATGTTATCTCGATGAATAATTGGCGTGTAACTAGTCTTATTTTACTTTGAACTATAATAATTCAGTGGTATCTCGTTGAAATGGGTACATTGTTTTGAATTTTATGCGAAACTTACGTGCGAAGAACCCAATTTGCGCAGATTTTGGTAACTCACCTGCAACAACAAAAAAATTATATAATTAGATAAATTATACAAGATCTTTTGATTTAAAAGAGTAAATAATAACTGTTATTGCTGTCGAATTGAACAATTTTGTATCTAAATTTTTCATCGATTTAAAAAGGAAGCATCATCGCATCATATAATTCCCGCGATTTTCCTACCGACGTTTTTAATTAAAAATTTTTAGGCCTCGATCGTTAATATTTTCGAGATAAAAAAAAAAATAGGTAATAGGTTTCAGACTACATCTCCCTGCAATCTCCAGGACGGCGTGTAAATTAGACTTTTTTTCAGCCGCGCGGCCAGAGGAAACGTAAATTTTCACCACGCTGAATATTACCAATCTCGTTCGAGTTACGACATCATAAAGGCTATATATACAAGAGAGGACACTTTTTCCAAGACCGCAAAAAAGGTCCAATCAATAATTTCCTGATAATCCACATAAATCAACTAATTCATTTCTACGGCGCGTATCAATTTCTCTAAACCGCAATTTATCAAAAGGCCAGATCTCGCGCCCGGCTTTTAATGCAAAAGCAAAACGCGACCGCCGCCGCGTCCTACAAAACTCCATTACGCGTAATAACGGACGGATGCGCCGCGCCGAGAAAAAGGACGAATTAATCATATAAATAACGTCCCCTCCCCTCCGCGGCTCTTCTCGGATTAAAAAGGCCAAAGCGAAACCGATTTCCGATCGGCGGCTCGCGCGGCTCCCGGCAAAGGGGAAGAGAAAAGACGAGAAGCCGAATGGAAAGGAAGACGCGCGCGAGTCTCTCCCGCCGTCTGTGCGCCGGTCGTCCTCTCTCGTCGTTTGCGCACGCAATGGATATACGGAGCATTCTGCGCCGGAGTCGTTTTTCGAGTTTTCTAAATGACTTAATTGGACGAGGGAACGAAAGGGGGAACGTATCCTTGTATTTTCAGGATAATGAGGGCGACGCGAACGGCGTTTTGTCTGAAAAATTGTTGATAAACGCTTTTTGCAAAGTGTCAGGAAAAGTATTGTTTTCTTTTTTTCGTGTTTCAGAGATTAAGTTGCACGTCGCCTTGGCTGCTGATTTGAAGTATTATTTATAATTAGTTTCTTTTGTAGATAAACCTAAATATCGTGTATCTTCATATTTTTTAAATAAATTAGGAATAACTTAACTTTTAAAACTATAATGACCTTTCACGTTAAATTAAAAATGTTCTTGCACATTGCATCCCTTAAAATCCTCATTAACAAAATGAAAAAAAAAAAAATGTAAAGGATCATCATTTTTCGATCGACCTGATAAAAGAGCAGCGCACATCCGCCAATGAGCAAAAAGGAACCGCGGAAAACCTCGTGTACATGCTTAGACGCTTATGCATCACCGGCAACGTCCGAGGATTTCCCTCGGTAGCAGAGCGGTAGCCGCGGAGTATCGCAGGAGGTTTTTGAACCCAAGCAGCAGCAGCAGCAGCAGCAGCAGTCGCTGTCTGTGCCTGCGTTCCTCTTCTTCCCTTCGTCCGCCGCTGCTGTCGCTCCCTACGTACGTACGTATATACGTGTATATCCTTTACATGCGTAATTGCAGTGCGCGGGGCGAGGGAGAAAATTGCAGAGCAGAGGGGGGAGGATCGCGTCGATTTTTTTCTCCTGCTCTTCTTTCGAGAGGGTGATCGGGATTTATGCGCTGGAATCTCAAGGGTGAGAGCGAGGACAATCGAGTGACGCTCCGCCGTTAATGAGATTTATTTGTTGACTGCACACCCGGCTGCCAGTTGCATAATGGTTGCAGGTTTATTGCTGAGTTTCGGTTAAGGACGGGGATGCGTCTTGATTTTTAAAATTATGAAAAATCGAGAGACTAATTAAAATGTTTCGAAAAAAATTTTCATCGCCGAAATATTAAAAATAGCAGAATCTAAAGACAGCAGCAGGAACACAATGAAGAAAAGTTGAATTTCTCCTTCGGAATCCAATTAACAATAAGCCATGCGGCAGGCATCTTCGAGCGACTGGAGCTATCGCATTCCTCGGCTTCACATGCGCCGTTTAAAGGGTCAAGCCGGCAGCAGCAGCAGCGAGCGATCGAGAGCGAGAGCAGAGAGAGAGAGAGAGAGAGAGAGAACGAAGATTGATCTAGAGTTAAGACGTTATGCAAGCTGGCAGGCCGCGGCGGCGGCGGCGGCTGAAAACTCGACGCCGGTAGCGGCCTGTCGCAGATAAGGGATCCCCTTCTTTCACGCAGGAGAAAGAGCATTTTCTCTCTCTCTCTCTCTCTCTCTCTCGGTTGTCCGATCGGAGCGCGACAAACGCGCCTTGTGCACATGCACGCTCCTTATTGACTCTTTTCCCCGGCCTTTGGTCGACTCGGTTTCGAGCGCGAAACAGCCACAATCCGCGATTGTTTTGCTACCCTCCGAGAGCGGGGGGAACTCTCTCCTTTTTCTCCTCGTCCCTTTCGTTTTTTTTTTGCGCTTTTCGAACTGTCGAGAGGCTTGTTAGCCGGAGATTTTTCTTGCCCGACGCTGCGTCGCTAAGTCGGGGGGGAGAGGCGAGGGGCGAAAGGTTGAGACTGACGCAATTATCGGCTCCTTCGGCTTTTGTTAGTCGCGCTGCGCTTACTGGCAATTCCACGAGATATGCGAACGAAGTTTTGGTTTATTCAATCGCACCGGTGGAACGTGTTGGCTTCGTGCAATTAGAGGGAGGGAAGGCTGTGTATTCTCTTTTGCTTCGATGGATTTTATAGGATTGTTCGCAATCTGATGTGGAATGTATATAAAGTTGCTCAGCTAGCAAGATTCTCTAATTGATGTATCATCACCTGTTCGATGAATAAATTTCTGCACCAGCTAAAGCCTAACGAGAGAAATAAAAGATTTCTTGCAATTTCTATATACATTCATCGAAAGTGTTTTGCGAAGCGCCGAGGCAAAACACAACGAAAGCGAAAGAAAATTACGAGCTACAAGAATTTAATGAAATTGCATTCCAGTTTATTGAATATTTTCCACATCTGCACTCCTCCGTCGAAAGCGAAGGCATCGCTTACGCACAGTACGCCCACGTCCAAGAAACTCTGGAAATCGGCGCGAAAGAGAGGCAGAAAAAAAGGTCGCTCTCGCTTCCTCTCGCCTTTTCTCCCCGTCGAATCGAGAAACGAAAGGAGAGGCAGAAAGCGGATTCGATTCACTGCCGCCCGGTTTCCGGCGCGTGTGAATCACTCACCCACGCACGCGGCTCCCTCTCTTCCTGCATCTCTTTTCCCTGAAAGCGACGAGCGCGCGCGCCTTTTAACGTATACGCGGAGAAAGAGAGCTAACGAGAGTAAGCCATGGGAATGTATCCAGCTCGAAGGTACGTCGCAATCGGACATAATAATATTATCGCGGCGAGCGCTTCTCACCTTCGCATAATGGAACAAAAAAATTGTGCTTCCCGCCCCGATGGCTTATCTCTCTCTGTCTCTCTCTGCGATTTCGAGCGAGCTGAAATTTCAATTTACCTCTTTGTCTTTGGCTTTTCGGGCGCGTAATTAAGAGACCCGCTGTGACTTGAAGCTGATAAATGTGAGAGGAGGGATTGCATTCTTGTTCGCGATTCGGGGCGATATTACTTTTGAAGTTTAAAACGTATTCACGAGCCCGTAAAAAGACAGTGTTTTATAATTTTTCATAACCGGGAAATTTACCAGTCGAATGAGATCGGCCATTACGTAACAGGAAAATTTCTATTAAGCGAAGGAAAAAATAATTTCTCTAAATTCCTATAAATTTTCAAGTAGGCTAATTTGAAAAGATATTCGCGGTTGCGCAAGTGTCTTGCATAAAAAAAAAGAAGGCAATACCACCTCGGAAACGAGTTGACCGATATCAATGAAATTCGACACTCATTTTTCCGCGCGAGTCCGTTAAACTTTCACAAACGACTCGTAAAAGCTATATTTAAAATCCGTAAATCACTTAGAAGAAAATTCATAATAAATTCAAGATTAAACCTCGACTTCTCGCTTTTGCCGCGGCGGAAACCCACACCGAATTACGAATAATTTACCGGCCCCCGATTTATATATTAAACACCGAGTCCAAAATCCCATACTCTCATGCAAATTCCGCGGCTTTACTCCCGATTATCCGCGGCTGCGCGCACACTCCATTAATCTCGCTTACATAAAGTCTATTCAAGAAGCAGCCGTTATATATACCACCTCTTCCCCGATGGCGCAAAAAACAAATAACCCCCGCCGTCATACGTGCATTTGAATTCCATTCGGCTCTCGATCGAATTAACATCCCGGGCACGAAGCAAATTGCAATCGCGCGATCCGGAATTACACTTACGTCACCGCGGGCCCGTCTCTCCTCGTAATGCCGCTCGTCGCGCGCGGCGAGCTGCCTTTGTGTCATCTCGGTGCGCCGCCGCTTTTCCTTGCGCAATATCGCGAGAGAGAGAGCGAGGGGAGAGTCGGGGGGCCGCGGCTTTAATTGCGCGGCTAAATTTCCCGTTCCTTTTCTTTTTTCTACTTTTCTCGCGGGCGAGAGGGACCGTCGTCGCGGCGCGCGGGAAAGTCGTGCGACTTTCTTTAGTCGGCGCCGCGCCGAGGCGGCTTTGATGATGCGAGCGCCGAGGAAAATGTGGATTAATAGGCAAGAGCGCCTTTTTTCCGCGGGCTGAACGATTGTGGAATTCGAGTAAAAGCTAATATTTATTTCGAGGAATTTTTGATATTTAATGCATTGCGACGAAAAAAATTGTATAGCATCTTATATTCTGCAATGCATATTAAAGTTAGAAATCAATGTTGGTAAGCAAACGTAAGAAAATATGAATGAAATAGGGTTAAAGAGTAAATTAAAAGTAAAAGGTGTACATCGAATCATAAAAATATTTGTCAGTCCTTAATCTTTCATTCGTCTTTTATTCGATACAAAAACATTGATATTTCACTCGATACCTACAGTTTCAAAACATCCTCGATAAAAATAGGGGAAAAAAAAAATTGTATCTGATTTACATTCCCCTTCGTACCTGTTCCATCGTCATTTGAATGGACGCGCGGCGCGCAGCATCATTGAGATATCAAGCCGTTCCCGACCGTAATATCATTTCCATTGCAGAATTTATGACGCCGCTTTATCAAGCTCCGCGCGCCCGCTCTCAAAACATCCGCTCCGTCGATCGGCGCGGTTTCCCTCGCGGTAAAAGCGAGTCATCCCGATGTACGTACTCGCGCGGCGCGCGAGAGAAAAAGCCCCGGTATCGATCGATCGCAAGGAGACTTTCACGCATGCAAACTCTCCTCGCGTGTTCGAGTCATTTGCAGCGCTTGACTTTCTTATGTGCGCGAGAGCAGAGGAGGAGGAGGAGGTGAGCTTAGAGGAGACACACCGCCGCGGCGTCGTCGTGCGAATTGGGCCAGCGAGAATTCCGATCTAGAAATCGATCGCCGCCGCGACACTCGCCAGATGCGCGCGGCTGCGCTTTCGCCCAAAGTCGCTCTGGGATACGCGGGAAATTCGCGGCGCATTCAGCGTTTGGAAATTGAGCGCTCGATGCCTTTGTAAGATTGGATTGTCCCCTCGTAAGCTTTGAAATTGCTGCTGCCTGCTGTTCAAATTTAACGTCTGCGAAGTTACCGGATTCGACGGTTTGAGAGCATTTATTTTGTCTTGGAAGAGTTGCTCTTGGGTATATCGTCGATCTTTAAAGTTTAAGTGGTTTCACCGATTCTCCTCGTCGCGTGAAATGGATTCGTGAAATTTAACACTTGCTATATTAGCGACTGCCGAGATAAGGTAAAAAATTATGGACATTATACACAAAAGTTGGCAGTGCCTCCTCAATCAACTAATCCAGCAACAAATTATCCTCGAACACGAAAGCAATCTCGATCGAAGCTCCGATCCGTCCCGTTTCCAGCTTCCCCGAGATCTCTAAACCCCGAGATGAATAAAAAGCGCCGGCAAAATTCCGGGCACACTTTCCTTTTGTACAAGTGCAGCGCGTCTGCGTAAACGAGCAGCGGCAGCGGCAGGCAGCAGCGGCGGCGGCGGCTCTCTTCCCCCCTCGATCGCTAGAGGATGTAGCCGCGCGGCGGCGGCCGGAGGAGATCGATGAGAAAGTTTCGCTCGCGAGAGGAAGCGGAGGAGAAGATGCATTCCCATGCAGGAATGCGGGACGCCGCCGCCGCCGCCGCCGCTGTCTGATGAGTCCGAGGCTACTATAGCTGCGTAGCAGCGGCGAACGGGGAGGAGGTGACTGCCGATGCGCCGCGGGATTCTTACCTGCTTTATCGGTGTTGCGACTCGTGTTGACAACGCTCGCCTTTTTACCGCGCGCCGGGGATTTTATATTCCGAACCTGCCGGAAATTCTGCTCGTTTTGCGTTCTTCCTCTTTTTTTTTCGTCGGGTTTACTCGCGAGCTTGTTCTATTTAGGTTGGATTATATTCGAATAATCTGTTTTATTACGATTTACTTTCACATTTTCAGATACGCAGAATTTACAAAATGTATTATGCAAGACGTGTTTATGAAGTTTTCTGATGATTGTTTAGCTAATATCCTCGAATACGACAACCGGCTGTTTGGATTTTGAACAAGCAGGAAATTTACTAACTTGTGCAGATATACGTTTAATGCACTTTACAAGAGAATACGTGTTTGTAGAAATTAGAAAATTACCTCTTCCAACAAATTATTATACTCGCTTCAATTGAATTTCAAAACTAAAATTAATTTAGAAGCTAATACTCCGCAGATAAAATCACGATAAATTCGCATTGTTGTTTTGCAGAAAAATAACCCAACCATGAAATACGGGGACTTTGACATCCGAACTGATAAGAGATTAATGCAGAGAAAGTAAAATCCGCAATAATTATTATCCTCCCCGATCGTCCATGCTCGATAAGCGCGCGCGGAGATGACATCAGTTTAAAAAACCATCGACAAATGATCTACCGCCACTAAAAGAAGTATCTGCGCACGTCCGCAAAATAAGTCTATTGAATTCTGGGAAGGAAATAAATCTGCGGGAAAAAAAGACTTTCGATCCTATTCCGCGCCGTTAAAGCCGACTGTATATCGCTCGCCGAGGGCTTATTTGCGAAAGTTAATTAAGTGTAATCGAGGCAGGGATTTTTCATAAACGATTTATCTTGAAATAATAATTAGAGATATGCGTGTGCCACATTGTAAATGAATCGTAGTTTCTCGAGGCTTCTAAATCCCCGTGAATTCGAGTCAGGTATAATGATTAACCTATAAACGTACACTCGTTTTAAATAAAGGCTTTTTCTGCAATTATGAAAATTGGCAGGTTTTCGGAAAAATTGCATTGATCTAAATCCAGTATTTCCACATAAAATTAACACGATTTAAGCGATGAAAGTTAAGGTTTACTTCTGCCGATGCATAAATTTTCATCTACTCTTTCTTCGAGGCAACCTGCGAATTAAACTCTTGAACGACACCTTTCCCATCGCACAAAAAATTCATCGCCATACATCCCCGAGCGGCAGTCCAGAAATCGAAAAAATTACGAAACAAAAATCAAGCTCACCCAACCCGAAATCCAGCCTCTCCCAAAAAAAAAAGAGAAAAAAAACGACAGCCTCGCTCCATCATCGGAGCATCCTCCTCGCCCCGGAGCATCAGCCCGAGAGAGAGAGAGAGAGAGAGAGCGAGGCTGCGGCGGCGGCGCAAGACAATAGGCCGGCGCTCGTCGGTGAAAGGCGTTTTTGCATGCCAAAACGCGACCTTGGCTCGTCACGCCGCGAGCGAGCGAGCGAGCGCTCGGAGAGATGAATTTTCGCGTGACTAATGCACTCGGACACAACGGGCCGCCGCCGCCGCCGCGCTTCCACGCCTCTGCACGACCGCGAGATGGACTCTCCCGGGATGTGCCGCGGCGCGGCCTGAATTTAGACATTGATACCTCGGCTCGAGAGGAGTCGCCTCGATCATTTCCGAGAAGTTTTACTGTTACGTCCGCCGCTGCTCGGGAGTTTTTTTGCGCGGGGAAGCGGGGCTCTCGCGAGAGGGAATTTGCATGTCAATGGGTTTTGGCGGGATTTTTATTCGCCGTTGTTCGAATCGGATGGGCAAATGACTGACAAAAGGTTTAATGAGAAGGCTGGGTCGTAATATTTCTTTGAAAGAGCGAAGTCGGTTTCGAGGAGCCTTGAGAGAAGATTGGGTGATAAATTATTTTTGAATAAATATCGTAAGAAGTAGCTTGGATGCGAGAGATTTATTTTTTTTCATGCAAAATTGTAATATTCAAAAATTGATAAAACAGTCTTAACTCATTATAATTTTCACAAAACTATCCGCTCACCGCGAAATTTCGCCGCGGGGAGCGATCGTTAGTTTTCGACAAAGCAAAGTAACAACGACGAGGTTCAGCTGCAGCTCCTAATAATACCAACTTCGAACCCACCGGACAAGGGGCTCGACGCACTTTTTAAATTGCTTTCAATTCCGAGGCACCGTGGTCGCGACTCCGGCAATTTCCAGCAACTACAATAATCTCGAAACCCCGGCTCTCGTAAAAGCTGCCCCGGCCTCTCGCGCATCTCCGGCGACAGATGTACGCCGCTCAAGGTCAGATATCTCTCACGCTCGGCGGTATCGATGTGCCTCTCCTCCTTTCCTACGTCCGCGTTTACATACGTCTCGTTTGTACATCTCGAGCAGCTCTCTCTCTCTCGCTCCGATGTGTTTTCATTCAATTATAGCCAGGAGCTTAGGTGGCCGTAATTGAAGGATGCGAAAACATTGAATTTCCGGGCAGCGCGTCGATGTGTGATGAGGTCGTTTACGCGGGACGCCGATCGAGAGACGAGCACGCGAATTTTTTTTTTTTAACGAGTGATATCCTGGCAGGATAGGATATCGTCGAGAGATTAGCGCTTCGATCGCGTTTCGAGGATTGAGCCTGAAATTAGTAGCACTTGGTGAACAGTTATAGAGCAAGAGAGCGAGCGATGATTATTCTTCGGCCTTTTGTTTCCAGCTGGGATTAATGATGGCTCAACGGGATTCTATGCTAATTATAGTCATTCGCGGAAGCGTTTTTTTTGTGAACTGGGTTAACTGTCAACGGCGCTGTACTTATGTACTTGTTTAGTCCGATCTCGGATGGTTTATTAATTGTTTCCGTAATTAAATATATCCTTAGTTAGAAGCGGGAAATTATTTTCTGAGCTATTTTTAATTTTCAAGCCTGAATTTGGATCAACTAGCGCTTCTTTAATGATCATAATACAATTTATTAGCGTAACTATAAATAGTTTAACATCTCGGGTAGAATTTTTAGCGGGTTCTTAACTATTAAAATGTTAAATTAACCGATATGGTTAAGCGATGCGTAAAAATAATTTAGTTTAGCCCAAACTTGGGCCAAGTTTCCTATGGCTGAACTTTGGGCTAAACGTGGCCAATG
>JAWWEO010019347.1:0-15068 GCA_035582975.1 Ormyrus labotus | reverse complement strand
AACATTAACTATAGTTTTAGTATATAAGAAGTATAATTTGTTATTAATTAATTTATGTATTTTTCAGGTCAATTTTGTAAGAGAAGAAAATGGGTATCATACCCCCTTAAGTTCGCAACATGTCTGTGCTTTTACCGCTTCTGCTCACGCTTAAACAACGTGAGCTGGTTAGTTCTTGTATACATTTTGTCTAGCTGATTTTTGAGAGCCTGATAAAAGGTAAAGATAAAAAAGGAGACTTTAATCAAGTTTCGTATCGGATTTTGTAATCCTATCAGTCAATTATGATTTTCTGAAACATGAATCGTTAATACAAAATGTGGAAAAGCAAAAAAAATGTTTCCCAATTTACCAATAAAATTTAATCAACTATGCTAATATTTAAACTATAGATAGGACGTTCTTTCTTAGGAAGGCAGTCTATCTTCAATATTACTTTAAAAATATCGGTTTAAAATATATTTTCCAATAAATGCAAATTGAGTAAACTATAAACTATAAAAAAGTGCTAGTCATATTTTAACGTTATTTAAAAGAGTTTAAGCATAAAGAATTTGATGAAAATTGTAACATAGTAACTATTTTTGAAAACAAAAGTACAAGTATGTAAAAGATCACCATAAAATATAGCACAAAGCAAAAAAGTTAGTTTACAGAAAAGAAGTGAGTGTTATTCCCTGATTGTAGAAATTTAAAATTAGTTTAATAATGAATTATTATAAAATTTGTTATTTTATGCTTTTCAAAAAACTATTTAAAAAAATTTTTTAATTATCTTCTATAATTCTGCGTTTTGTGTTTAATTTATGTAAATCGTCAAAGTAAGAATTGTAAGTTAATCTGTAAAGTACATTTATTAATATTTTATTCTAGTTTTAAAATATATTCATATATTTGTTAATTTTTATTTTATCGAAATCTAAAAATTATGCTAGAAAATCTAAAGTTTTAGTTTTTCTTATTACTCCTCGTGTTAACGTAACTTGTTACATATTGTCCCTTTCTTTTCTGCTCAAAAGCCTTTCTATTTTTCATGTTTGCTTAAAATTTTAATTCTTCTAGGCGATTTAAGTCGAAATATATTAAGAACGCTCTTTGTTATATTGTAATTAAAATATTAGCTGTAAGCAATAACACAAATATGTTTTTATTGTTTTGAGTGTTTTAGCAATGCCACCAGTTACTCATTGATCTCCTTTTATTTTCAAGTAGTCAATTCTTATTTTTCATTTTACCTCAATAATGATATGAAGTAAATGTTAAATATTTAAGAATAATTTTTATTTTTAACTGAAAAATATATTTGAAACTGCAAAAATATAAATATTTAATATTTGCTGGCATTCATTTATTTATCATGATATCCCGAACTAGTATAATGCATAAAGTATATCTATACATATATGTATATGGCGACTGCGACCTTATATATACATCTAACTTGCTATTTTTCAAATACGGTTATTTAATTCGCAGCTTATACTATTTATGTTGATAATTTAATTGTGTAAATATCTTCGTCTAAGGCTGCTTAATAAAACAAAAAAAATGTCATGTCGATCGACGGACCCATTAATGAGATATTTTAATATAAAGTTTTGAACCGTCAATTTTAAGATTAAAATTTTCTTCAACATGTAATATATATGGCTACCGCAATTTTGCGTCATATGGCTGCCTTTTAAGGCAGCTGCCTTCTTTCGCGTACAAAATTCATAATTAATTAAAATTTAAAAATAAATATTTCTAGCAAGTTAATACCCGACTTCGTTTAAAAGAATAATTTATTTAAATATAGCAGCATTTCTCAATGAATATCTCCCAAAAGGCTAGTTTTTTTTTCAAACCATTAAAATATTTTTTTTTTATTTTCCTAAAAAATTTGACCGGGTCATCTTGTAGACGATGTTTCGTTGTCCTGAGGGTCTCCCAGGACATTTAGACATCGTCTACAGGAACTTCTAAAATCTTAAAAAATGACCATTTATACATAACAAAGGTTTATACATAAGCTAGTATAAGTTTCCTCGCCAGATAAATGTTGTTCATTCGTTTATAATTATCGATTTGTTTTTCTTTTTAAATTAAAAGATTAATATTTTTTTAAGAAATATATAATAAAAAAATTTTGTTCAGTTTCCTAACCATTATTTCTCATTGATATACTTTTAAACTTTTAAAATATTTATTAATTAATTACTTTATCTTTTTTAATATTTTTTTTCATGAAAGTACTGAAATTTGTTTAAAACAGCAAGTAATTTTTTATACTTATATATTCTTATTTATTGTTTAACTTTAGGTAATTCAACCTTCCAAAGTAGCGAAATTGAAAATTATTATCAAGCTCTTTTTAATTCTTATCACTATTTTGCTTTGATAAAAATTGAAAGAATTCGGATGACGTGTCAAACAAATATATTAGAATAATATGAAATTCCCATATTTCTGAACGATTCACCTTTTAAATATAAATTTCATTGCAATATTTTTTCTTCCTTATTTACAGATACACTAGATAATTTGTATATAATATAAAAAATGGTAATGTGATTTGTACTATAATCTGTATGAGGTCTCACTTCTTTATATTTTAATGCTAATGGTTTTGTGGTTTTTGTTAATACTTATTCATATGAATGTTGAAAAATATAAAAGTATATTTTATGTTTCGGAAAATAATAAAAAATATTTTTTAATTTATTCTCCACAGCAATTTCCAATTTTTTGAATTAATACAGTACTTGCATAATAAAACAATCTCAGGTACTTGCTCTTGTTTCTCGTTAAGTAATTATCTTGCTTCAAAAGGGTCCCACCCCTTTTTCGAATATCACATTTCCCCACTCAAAAAGGGGCTCGGCCAGTTGCACGTCACGCTGTGCTTATACTCTCAAATACGAAAACGGGCTCGCAATTTTAGGGCGCCAAAAAGTAAAGCTTGATCGCTCTTTGCGTAATCGACATGCAACAGAATCAGAGCTCCCCGAATGTACTCCAAGACTGTTGTACATACTTGCGTGACATTGGGTGAGGCGATCTGTGTTATTCGGTGAAAGTTGGAACTTTTATTTCGTCGGAACGCGTTGATCTGTAGCGGATAACTGGATCTCTTTTCCTCCTTCTCTTCCTGTAGCCGGGAAGGGATGAGACACATTCACGGAGTTTTTGGTGCCGTTCGCTCGGCTTCACTTTCGGGGGTTACGTAATTACCCGGTGCACTTACCGAAAATCCGCTTATGCGCCCAGCTTATTACGTGCGTGCGTGCACATTTTCTGGGAGATGCATTTTAGCCCCGTATAAATACCTGGAGGACCGGCTCGGAATGCACGCAGTGGTCTCTCAGGCTTCACAAGGGAAGCACAGTGCGATAATTACAAGGACAATTTTGCAGCATTTTAGTGACTAAGGGAAACATTAAATAGTTGATCTAATAGAGGAAAATGTTTAAGGTGAGAATGAGAACGCGGTTAATGATGTTACGTGTGAATTCATTATAATCATTTTTTTAAATTGCTGTAATGTTTTAATTGGTTATTGCAATGTACTTTGTACTAATCTTCCAATAATAAATGAATATTCCATAAAATTATAAAAATTTTAATTAAAAAATTACTTGTATTAAAAATTCATATTTACGATATTAAATAGATTTCTTAATTTACAAATTTTAAATTTCAGTACGTTTTACTAGCAAGTTTGCTGGCGTTCGTCAACGGCGCACCTCCGAAGCAAGAAGAAGAACATTACGACCACCATCCTCAATATAAATTTCACTATAACGTGTATGACAAAAAAACAGGCGATATCAAGGATCAGGAAGAATCACGTGACGGAGATCATGTACAGGGCAAATATTCTTTAGTAGAGCCCGATGGTTCTAAAAGAATCGTAGAGTACACTGCTGATAAGCACAGCGGTTTTAATGCCATTGTCCGTAAGGAACAATCTGATCATCACCAAGCAAGCCACCTTCAAAGTCATCACTATCAAGAAATCATCACTAATCATCAACCAGTTCACCATCAACCTATTGCTATACAGCACCATCAACCCATTGGGCATGAAATTGAGCTCCAACAAGTTCCACAACTCCACACTACGCAAGGGCTTAGATATTATGGCGACCAAGGATTATCTTTGGGCAAGCAAGAATCTACCTCCTTAAATTTTGGAAACATTGATCTCTCAAAACTTGACTTGTCCAAATTAGACCTCTCTAAATTGGACATTTCGAACCATCAATCTTCCAGTCTCAACCTTGGCAGTTCTCATTTGTCCAATTTTGATCTTTCTAAATTGGATCTTTCAAACCACCAATCTTCCGGTCTTCAACTTGACACTTCTCAGGAACACTTGTCCAATTTGGACCTATCTAAGTTGGATCTATCGAACCACCAATCTTCCGGTCTTCAACTTGGTAGCGCACAAGAAAGCTACAACTCTCACTTAAACTTTGGTCAAAGCCACCAGGCTCTCAAGATCGAACACCAAACACCTATTAAAATCGAGCAGCAATATTTACCAACTAAAATTGAACATCAACAACCCATTAAGTATGAACATCATGGATTTAGCAACGTTGAAGAAAACAACTATGTAAGTCACGGCTCTCATCTGGGTCTTGGCCATCAAGAACTAAAAATTGAAAACCAACAGCCTTTCACGATTGAACATCACGAACTTTTAAACCAGCACGTACCTTTGAAGATTGAGCACCTCGGTCATTTGGAATCTCATGGACACGGACACTCCGAAATCAAAATTGAGCAGCACCACAGCCCACAGTACGAGCAGGGACATCACTCTCACCACGAAGCTCAGATCCATAAATCTGAAATCAAGATTGAGCATATTCAGCCCATCAAATACGAAGAGAAGCATCACGAAAGCAGTGGGCATCAAAGTTACGGACACGCTGAAATAAAATTCAAACAGTATCATCAGCCGAACTATGAGCATCACGAGACTCTTGAGCAGCGTAAATTGGATTTGTCTGGCTATGAACACAAAATTGAGCAATCAAATCATCATTTCGGCGAAGCTCAGCTGAAACTTGCTGAAAGCTACAACTTGGGTGTCCATAATCAAGGCGGTCTCGGTGAAAGTAGCATAAGTCTATCTGGAGGCAATGGTGGAGGCGATGAAGGATATCACTACGATAAACCAGCCATTAAGTTTGAACTCCCTTCAAAGAGTTATGGTTCTCTTTGAATATTTTAAATCCAGAAGCAGTAGTTTTGATAATTGATTACGATAGACTGTAAATATGATTAAAATAGTTTCTTATTTTCTTGAAACATCCATTTTAGTTTAGTAAACAGATTATAAAAGAAACTAAGGAGGCTTACAAGCTTCTTTTCATACAAAATTTATACCAAATTTTATTAATATAGTATGATAAAAGTATTTGATAAATCTTAACGCTACACAGATTTCTTAGATAAACAAATTGAACATCTTTCATATTTACGTCCAATGAAATCGTTATAAAAGTTTTTGTAAATATTAAATCTATATCAAATTAGTTATCGTGCCATAACGCTTTGAATGAGATTGAGTTTTATTTGTTCAACGTCGACATCAAAAGTTAGTCTCACTTTTCACGCAAAACTTTTCCTCACTGTACCCGAGTTGAAAAGTATAATTGGTTAAAAAAATAATTAAACTAATCTCATCCTTAGTATTTCACAAGCGTGATGTGAAAATGTTATGCGCTAAGATAGGTAATCTTTTTTATACTTATTATTGTATTTAGAAGAAATTAGCTGCGAAACGCGCGCTCTTACGTGAAGTTTCAGCGTCAGCGCGTTATATATGCATGCCATATAAAACGAACAGCGAAGTAATTGGGAGATTCCGAGAGTGTGATCGTAACGAAAACGAGTTTGGCAAAATAAAGAGAAAAGTAAAAAAAAAGGTATCCAGACGTGCTTGCTTCGGGACCACAGTCACGCATCCACTTTCGGCGATTTTCACCTTTGCTAAAGTCGTATTGTACGGTTTAGATAGGCTATTATACACTAATTTTTTATACCATAAATATATTAAAAAAATATTCGGCAAGGGATTGAAGTATCTCGTTGTCTGTGCAAAAAAATTAATAATAAAGTATGATATTATTAAAAATAATATTATGTAATTTTCTCTCCTTCCAATTTTTTCCATTCCATGATATTTCAATAATTCACGCGTGATTGGTGGAAATATTTAAACTTTGTAATAAATGTAGTTCTAATACTCAGAACTATGTTTTTAAAAATTAAAATACGTGCTTATTATTTTATTAATATTATAATAATAAACGTTAAAAATATTTCCAAATATGTAATAACAAAACAGAAGTTCTTTAGGATAATTAATGAAAAATAAATAAATAATAGTATATTAGTAAAGAGAAATACTATTATATAAAATTTTACGTAATAGCATTATTATGCAAAAGCGTAAAATGTAATCAGAAAAATTTCCAGTTTTCGTTTCTTACAATAATATGAGTAAATATTATGCAAGTGACTTTTTTAGCCGATACAACGAAAACAGATTAAAAAAATCATTCAACATTATTTAATTTCTAAATTAACTTAGATAAATTTTTGTTATAAAATAATAATTCTAATAATATCTTTAAAATAAATTCTTAATAATTGTTATAAAATAGATACTATTCTTTTTCTATTTCTAATAGGATGGTAGACAGAAATTTATCGATCTCTTTAAATAATAATTGGTCATGTTTCTTAGTTTCAGGAATGAAAATTGATTTTACTAGATGAAGTAATGGTAGGTATTGCTAACAAAAGAATACTTGGTTAAATATAACTTTAACGAGTAGAAAGAAAACGTAACGAAAGTAGAAGATAAACGTTAAATAAATCTTTATTAAATTTGAACGATACATCCTTGAAAAATCAGTAGAATTTTAAGTGAATTCATGGTTACTCGTGAATCAATGTCCAGATAGCGGTAGTGATCAACAAAATAATCAATCTTATTATTTTTATTTACATTGGGTAAACTTTATGTCGATTAAGATTTTCTCAGTTTCAAGTTTAAATCTTTTGTTAATTACTGCTTCTTATTATAATTTTCTTAATTATGCCTTTTTACGCAAACGTTCTAAAAACCTTAATAAAATAGAAATAAAATTGAAAATGAAAATAAATGCACAATGCAATAAATGTTTGAATCCAAATAATTCTGAAAAAGATGATTCAGCTTACTTTTTTATATTTTCAAAAGATAATACTTCAATTTCTTTGAACTCTTGATTTTTGAATAAAATTGATTTTATAAAGTAATGATTAAATATTTTTTCTTTTATATTCAAAATTATGTCGATTATCATCAATTATTATACAGTAAAAACGAAACCTCCACGATCTTTAATTCAATTTAACGTTCAAGACACAGGGAAGGAAAATAAAGTAAAGGAATTTCAATAATTAATATGAACACATTTTATTATTCTGTAATACCAGAATTATACTATTTGACATTAAAAAAATATTCTACATATACATAAAAGCTCATTTAACTATCTAAAACCTTGACGAATCACAAGCACACATAATACTATTCCGTAAAAGCTCGGTCGCCATCAGCCGGCTCAGTGGTAGTAAGCGTGATGAGCGAGGGGCTCGTGGTGAGCCACGTGGTGGACATTCTGGAGGTGGACGGCGGGGGCGGCGGCGTAGTGCACGGCTGGCTGAGCATGGTAGGCAACGGGTGCGACGGCTTTCAAGGCGACGGGGTGCTGGGCGATCGGCTCCTTGTGGACGACGGCGTTGAATCCGTTGTGGTGATCGGCGGTGTACTCTACGGTGCGCTTAGTGCCGTCGGGGTCGACGAGCGAGTAGCTGCCTCGGACGACATCCCCGTCTCGGGTCTCGTGCTGACTCTTCACGTCGCCGGTGTGTGGGTCGTGCACGTCGTACGCGAACGCGTACTTGGCTGGGGCGTGCTGGTGCACGTCGACGAGGTCGTGGTGCAGCGAGTAGGGGGCGGCCAGAAAGTGGCCGGGCTGCTGGTAGGCCAAGGGCAGGACCCCGGCGTTGGCCACTGCCGCGACGAGAGCCGAGAGAACGATGAACTGAAAAGTTCAGTGATGTGTGAGGAGAATATATCTATTGTGTTTAAATGTGTCTGGGTGAGTGCACTGGGATAGCTTTCAATGAATGAAAATGAGTGAATTTAAATCTTATTATAACAGAAACTGAGTTTTGGATTGCTTCGTACGATAATTTAACATATTTAATTAGAAATTTTTGAAAATTTACATTGAGTACAAAATTAGAACTTTCTTTTAGTGCCAAGAGAGAAATTTGATGGTTTAAAGTTATACGAGAACGAAGAAGTTCTTATGTAGAAGTAAAATTTCTAAAAGCTTCCATAAATCTGGCAAAACTTACCTTGAAAGCCATGTCTGCTTGTATGTCTGGAATGAGACTGATGCTGTTGGCGCCGAATTTTCGAGTTTATATAGTTCTGCTAGGTCGACCAGTAACGCATATGCCCGAAATTATTTCGCAAGTAGGCCCGCCTGCTTATAGCACGTCCTATTGCGCTACTCCAATAATTCGATGGAGTGGGGAAAAAAGGAAAAAAGGAGGAAGGAAAGAAAAGTCTTATTCAAACAATAAAAGTAACTAACCACACATTATTGATTGACCTTTCTAGGTCGGTTGCACTACGGAATTCACTGTCTTAGGTAATGTATCGGAGATCGTTTGGACGGAGATTGTACGAAAAGTGATTTTAGATAGGATAGATTTGAGCATTGTTTTAAGGTCTCGATGATTACGAAAATTTTTTTAGAAATGGTAAAAATAATAACGTAGAATGAAATTAGAAATAATGCAGCATTGATTGAAAATTTAAAGTACACTTTAAATATAATTAATTGATGAAAAATGTTATGTTATTAAAAAAGAAAGTTGGTTTTAAAAATTGGTCAATGTTGGTGTATTATTTGTAAATAATTTTCAACGTAAGTAAAAAAGAAACATAATTGATGAGCCTAAAAATTTCTTCTTTCACAAATTAAGATTTCTCTTATTAGTGTACATAAGTTGACTAAAATATGGTAATATAGTTCGAATCAGAATTAGCTCACAATCGAAACGAAATTTAGTCTTGCAAATTAATTAAATAACCTTTACATTTTTTATAGATGAGTACTACCGATGATAACAGAACTCAATTAAATTAAAATACCTCTTAATTCTTTTGTGCATTTTAATGCAGCCAGAGTATGAAAATCTACCGTTAATATATGCTAATAATAATTTCGAATTTATGATAAATGTGAGGAAGTGTTCATCAATCAAAAGTCCATACGTTTGCTTTTATATTTTTTTTTATATTTAGTTCTGAGATTTTTTCATTTATTGAAAGCATTCTGCAAGTAACAAGTAAATTTATATAAGTACATGCTATTACGTAGAACGTTTAAAAATGTAAAGAAAAAATATTTAAATAAAATTTTTAAAAATCATTTATAAAAAATTAAGATAATTTATAATTTATTGTATTATCTACGAGAAAAAGATTCGGAACTATTTATTTGTTTGCACACGCAATTAGAGATATATTTACGAAAAATAGATATCTGGAGTAAATATGATATTCAATTTATTTATAACATAATATCTATACAAAAGAAATTAAAAATCCATCAAATTAATTTCTAATGTTTACAAATCTTACAACAGCATATGCATGCAATGGCACTAAAGTCTAGTAATGAAAGAGTGACAGAGGCTCATTATCTCATTCACTATACGAGTGGTGGACGGCTAAATACTGAACAGGTGCTGCGTGGTGGCTCGGCAGCGGTTCAGCACTGTAAACGGCAACAGGTGCGACGCCTTTGAGGGCTACCCATTGGTCGCCGGTCTCCCGGTGGACGACGGCGTTGAAACCACTGTGCTTGTCAGCGGTGTACTCGACGATGCGCTTTGTGTCGTCGGGCTCGACCAGCGAGTACCGAGGCGTAGCGGTGCTCGTCATCGTGAGCTTCGGTGTGAATGGTCGATGGAGCGTGGGACTCGTAGGTCAGGGGCAGAACCACGGCAATGGCCGCCGCTACCAGAGCCGAGAGGACGATGAGCTGCTAAGACATTAGAATCTGTCTTATGTTTGAAAATAGAATTGTTATTTATTATTGATGGAAAAATGAATATGCAGGATTTTATTGATAAAATTACTGAGATAAAAGAATTTAAGCAATTTTAAATTTATTTTCCTCGTATAAAAATGGCACATGATACGAAGTGAATAATGATCATAAAAGGAATAACCGGTTCAAGGTCATAATGAAACTGGTTAGCCGAAAGATTTTGATGTCTGTAGGAGTAAGTACATTGAACGTTTCGTTAGTTTAATATAATTGGTATGATACATTTTTGCAAGTTTTTTATTTGTTAAGAAATTTTTTTTACTAGTTTATAATACTTTTATTTCTGAAGATTATCGGAAATTCAGATAATCTTCTTTTCGCGCGTTATTTAAATTTTTGGGAAAAAAAAAATAAATTTTATAGTTAAAATAAAATATTTTATTACTATTATCACCAGTCATACATTTCGACTTCCCAATGAAGAATGAAAACATTTATAGTATTTACAAATTTTGCTAAAAAATATACACGAAATTGATCTAACTGATTTAGATCAATGATGCAATTAACATTTAATGCGAAGGGAGCCTCAAAGGTTGACGGTATGTATGATATACAAGAGTAGCAACTTTCTCAGGCTTGGTGACATTATCGGCAATGTACTTAACGATGCACTGATAATCTTCAAGCTCAATAGCGCGAATACTCTCCCATAACAACTTCAGCGCTTTCTTCGAATTGACTCTTAATTTCACCAGTCTTGGAATCGTGGACTTCGTATTTGAAAGCATACTTGGGGTGGTCGTGGTTTTCTTTGATATACTTTGTTTCTATGAGCCGGGGCGTGTACTGTCTATGCAAGGCAATCGGCCCTTGCTGCGTTTTATAAATTACTTAGCGGCAGACGGGCAGCATTTGCCAGAATGTTTAAGACAGTTGATTAATTTTAATTCTTTGACATCTAATTTTTTCTATTTCAAAGCACTGATAATATCATGAAAGTATCTTTTCTATACAATAAAGCGCCTAATTGTTTGGCTTTTATTTCCTCCTCCTCATAAATAATCTGCTAATATTTAAAAATCATTAGAATTCATGGTGGAACACTGCGCTTTAACTACGTAAAATTCATGTCAGTTTACATAAAATGTAGATTTTATGTATATTTCGACTGGTACAGGGCCTGTAGTGCATATTCTTAAAATTGCGCCGAGACATACGCTCACAAAGAGAGTCAACCGTGTAAATTCGAAATTGAAAGGGAATTCGAAAGGAAAGGGGAAAAAAGAAAGAAAAGATTTTTCTTTAGTAAAAGATATATTAAACTCATATTCATTTAACTTTTATAAAAGTTATATTTCTGAAATTTAATTTTGAGATTTTATCCTTAAACTTCAAAAAATAGGAAAGGGCCAGAAACGTCAGAAAGAATAAAATGTTTTCATAGAATTGTAATAAAAAATATTTTTATTAATAAAAATTGCTCTCAATTCCTACGTACAAAACAGCGCACAGGTAAAAAAAGTCAGCGTATAATCTACATTTGTCCTACTTATTTACAAAAATTTAAACCTATCTATAAATCTATATTCAACTGTCAGTAATTGATGAATGCTCAGTAGTGAGACGAGTAAGGTTCGTGGTGAGCAATGTGGGAGGTCTCCAGGTGAATGGGTGCAGCGTGGCTGTATGCGACAGGCTCGGAGTGGTAGCTCACCGGGTGTTGAGCGGGTTCCCTGTGGACGACGGCGTTGAAGCCGTTGTGCTTGTCGGCGGTGTATTTAACGATGCGGGTGCTGCCGTCGGGTTCGACGAGGGAGTAGCTGCCAACTACGACGTCGCCGTCGCGCTCTTCGTGCTGAGTCTTGAAGTCGCCGGTGTGCGGGTCTTGAACGTCGTATTTGAAAGAGTATTTCGGTGGAGCGTAGTGGTGGTGGTCATCGAGGACTTGAGCGTGGAAGGCGAGTGGAGCAGGATGGGGTTGGTAGGCCACCGGAAGTAAACCGGCGTTAGCTACTACAGCTACAAGAGCTGAGAAGATGATGAACTGTGAAAATATTAATTATTTAATGTATAAATCTTAAAATAAATTAAGATATTACGGTTATTGAGTTATAGAAAAAATCAATTCATTCGGCATTAATACGAATTTGAAGATTCATTTTTTATAAGAATACACATTTTTTAAAATAATATTTCTATAATTGTTATTTAATTAGATTAAAATTAAATTTTTATTATAATTTAAAATTTTGGAACTTCAATTTTATAAAAAATTTGAATCTTATAACATCTACCTTAAAAGCCATGGCTGTTTTTGGTACTCAGAAGAAGACTGATACAGTTCACGGGAATTTTAGAGTTTTTATACTACCCAATGCTTGGCTGGCGTAGCTCATTTGCCCAAAGTTTCGCAAGGGAATTGTGCGCGCCCACCATGTAATTCCAAAACGAAAGGAAGTGAATAAAGTGAAAAAGGAGAAATTAAAGACAAGGCATACATTCAATAATACAAATACATAACTCACATGATATAACTGACCTTTCAAGGTTGTTGCGCACCGGAATTCACCTAAGCAGGCGGCGTTCCGGAGAAAGTGCTCTTGATTAAATAAGTTACTTTTTTATGAAAGAAACGTTCACGTAGCATTAACATTTTTCACAACGTGTAAGGTAGATTTAAATACAACTGCACCGATGCTAGTTCAAAGGTTTAAAATGATTCACGTAACTTCAATAAGACGTAATGTTCAAAATTTGATTTAATTTGAAATATTACAAGTAATACAAATTGCTTTTATTAATTTTGAACGTTTTATTGACAAGATTAAAACCCGAGATTTCATATTAAATTAAAACTTTTTTTAACTTAAAAATTTTCATTTTACAAAAATAAACTTTTTTAGTAAATTTTATTTTTGTTAAGAGATGTGGAGACTGAAAGACATTTGCATAACAAATATGTTTATGCAATGAATTGTTTCAGATAACAAAGACTTCATTTTCTTATCACCTTTCTTTAGTTCGAGCAGTTCGTGAAGAAGCTATTTATAAATTTGCACATCTTGTTCGTACCAAGAAAGTTAAACAAGAGTACAATCTTTTGATGTCTATCATAAATAAATTATTCTTTTACAAACAGTACAAGTTCAGAGTGTAAAATTTTTATTACATTAACTTATAATTACGTGCTTTTAACAGTCGGTTTGCATTTCTATAAGTAGTTAAGTTTTTAGGATTAATATACATATAACATATACATGCTATATCATCAACGCTCCAAAATATCTTATATATTAAAATGCGAAGAATATCCATAAATTTAAATGTTTGTATATATGTGTTACACAATCGATTTCAACAACATAATTTAAAACTATTTTATATTTAATTAATTGTATATTTTTGTATTTTTTTATTTTTATATGTACATTTTAGAATTTAATGAACAGCAAATAAAATTTAAATACAAATGTTGTTATTGGAATATTTAAAGTTCTAAAAAATAGAATGTTTGAAACTCCAGGCGCAAAGCTCGATTTTGTGCAAGCTTCAATAAAAATGCATAAGCTAAATCAAGCTTTGTACAAGTCGTATCAAAATATAATATTCAAGATAAGGGAAAAGTTTGGTGTTACCTTTTCACACAAAGGGTGACCCGGGCAAAAAGGTCATACTGGGCAAAACGGACACCGCCTATTATTTCTGATATCGCTGTTACGAAAATTCTGAAATAAATTAAATATATTATGTGTGTCATTAACATCAAAGTTTCAATACTTGCGCGCTGCTCGCGGCAATAACATCGCTTAGAAATCAAAAAATTGATTTTAATCTGTGAGTTTATGATGTTATCAAAGTAAAAGAGGAAGCTAAGTGCCAATAAATTGGCAGCAATTTTAATCAAGAAGAGGTATACATTACGAGACTCAATATTAATTCAATCATAGGTTTTTAAGTTGTATTTTTATCAATTTATTATTCAAATAACAAACTTACGTGATTTTGATAAATATTTTTTTATAATGCTAGAAAAACTCCACCGACAAATAAATCCCAACCCATCTTTATAATAAGCAAAATAAAAAAAATAAATATTTACGTTATTATTTCCGACAACGAGCTGCTATTTTTATTTGTGTAGAAAGAAAAGAAAAATTATATAATAAATTAAAGCAAAACCCGAATAATCATGAACTAAAAAATAAATACAAAACATTTTGCAAAATCCTAAACAATGTTATAAATGCTGCAAAACTTTGGACCTGCATTAACAAAATAGATAGGAACAAAAACAAAAATGATAACACAATTAAACTTAATTAAGAGTGAGTCTAACACTATAATTAAAAACAAAACTGATATAGCGAATACCATGAATACATACTATTATAAGTTAGGAGAGACACTTAGTAATAGAATTATAACTCCAAATAAGAAAATAGAACTTCCTAAGAGTAACCCTAATATACACTATTCATAAATCCTACAAATAAATACAAAATAATAAAAATGATAGACAGCTTAAAATTAAAAAAAGGTGGTGTCGACAACATTAATGCAAAAATTTTAAAGACTATTGCACCATAAATAGCTGAAACTTTAGCTTATACTTTTAATCTTTACATAAAAAAGTCAATATGGCCAGATAAACTAAAGTCAGCTGAAGTAATACCGATATACAAAGCAGGTAGCAAGAGTAAAATGTCTAACTATAGACCTATATCATTAATTTCTAATATAGCAAAAATTTTAGAAAAATAATTCATAATAGAATAACTAACTTTATAGTTAAATATAATATAATTAGTCAAAATCAAGTCGAATTCATAAAAAATTTAGGAACAAAAGATGCGCTAAATCTTATAACTAAAATTATTTATGAAAGACTAGACCAAAGCAAACCTATTGCCATCACCTTTCTAGATTTAGCAAAAGCTTTTGACA
>JAWWEO010019346.1:0-15071 GCA_035582975.1 Ormyrus labotus | reverse complement strand
ATTTTGCAGTTACTGTTATTGAAATATTTATATATTTAAACTATATTTTTACTATGTGATTGACATCATTGTTAATACGGAATACATCAAACTCGCCTAACTTTTTACTTTTCAAAGTTAATTTTTTTATATTTGAATTTTCTGAGTAATTTCAGTCCAGACTGAACAATATGCTTAAAGCTAATCATACGGCGCCTAGTGCTGCTTGAACGTCGAAGAGTTTTTCGTTGAGAACGACGTGATACTTTTCGATATGTCAGGCTGCACCCACTGCGACGATAGCTGGCTGAAAGGTTTTGCCGTCTTTCATGTGACGGTCCTTCAGATCGGCTAATTTGGGTTGAACATCGTTTGCTGCCTATTATTAAACTATAATGATTATCATCAAAATTTAAATAAAATGGAAATTCAATTTAATTTTTTTAATTTTATATGGTAAATTTTTAATTTATGAAATGCATTACCTCAACTCTTAATATAAAAGTTTCTCGTCTTTCTTGTAAAGATAATAATATTTCTGAAGGTAGAATACTATAAAATCTTCCTTTTTTACAAAATATTAATTTATATTAATAAATAAATAATATATATAATAAATTTTTATGATATGAATTCTGAAAATTGTACTAAGCGATTTCAGTTTAAATAATAAACATTTTATACGTTTTTCAATGCAAGCAAACAAATAGTTTAAATACGTTAAAACGATCTCATGCACAATAGCACTAACCTGAGCTTAAATCACCAGTTTTTAAAAGTTCAATCAAAACTAAATCCTCAACATTTTTAACATTCAGTGTGTCCAAGTAAGAAATTAAAAGTATTTTTATTTTTTTCCATTGATCAATGCTAATAAATTGTTTGTTTGGGTTTAATAATTCAAAATCAGTAACTGAAAAAATATATAATAGTTAATTAATATAATTTAATTTTTACTAACACTAATAATTAAATTAACTTACCAGATCTCTTGCTGCTTGAATTGATAAGCATGGAAATATTTTTATGTAATCATAAACGGAGAGATTTGTTTCTGTTAAAAGGGTCTTTCGCAAATCAAAACTTGTTTTCCATTTATTAAGTACCTCGTCCCAAAGTTCTAAATGGTTGCCAAGCCAAACAATATCTTCATTTTCTAAAAGAAAATAAATTACATTAATTTAAATTAATTAAAATAATAACTAGTTGATTCATTTAAAAAATAATTACCAAGACTTATATTAAGATAAAAAATTTAAAAACTTAAATAAAAACCACTCACCATTTATATTTTCTAATTCATCAGCATTCATCAAATTATTAGTAGGTTTGTAAGAAACTTTTCCTTGTAAAAGTTTTGCCTCTCGTAAAGATGTGACGTTGTTAGCATCACAATCACCACCAGACTATCTCTGAACGTGAAACTCACATGCAAATAATCTAATATATTTGCAAGTCCTTTTGTGTTTTATGTTCGCGCCTGGGAGGTGAAGAGAGGCAGGCGACTGTCTCGCCTGTCACGAATCCGATTTTTCGAATTGCGTGCGCATGTTAGATTAGTAAGCAACCGCGGCGCGGCACCGCAAACGGCAAGAATGAGTGAGAGAGAGAATTTGGCGCGCGTGGCCTTAGAAAAGCCAAAACTATTAAAATATGGCTAATTTGCGAGCGTGCGTGCATACAATTATGCAAAACGGGCTCGCGGATTTATCTATGCCCTTACTTTTGTGAAAATTAGCCATATCGCGCCGGAAAAAGCGTATGAGTGCGAATGTGAGGGAGAGAGAAATCGGCAGCTGCCATGCGGTGGGCTCGCTGTAGCGTGTGATTGGACGTCGTGACGTCAGAGGCGGCTGTGATTGGCTGCCGCAATTCGAGCTCGGCGATCTCGCGTCCCGGCGCTCCTTGCCGGCCGGCGAGCCTGACAGTTCTGCTCACGCGCCCTAGAAGCCGGTCGCGATTTTGAGGTGTTCCCGAGTGCGAGACAAAGAGTGAGAGTGCAAGAGTGACGACTACGACGAGGACGACGATCATCATGTCATCCACCACCGCAACCACCACGGCGAAGAGGACGACGATCACCACGTCATCCACCACCACGGCGACCAGGATGACGACATTCACGGCGACGACGACGAGGACGAGCTCGCGTCAGATAGCGAGAGAGAGTTAGCGAGAGAGTTAGCGCCGAGAAGAGAGAGTGAGTCCGGGCCGTGTTGCGCGGAGGTTTACGTGCGAGCGTAAGCTGCTCTGGTAGCAGTCGGTGCACGCCCATGGGGGAATTATGTCCAGTGAAGACCGCCTTTTGGATCCAATGCCTTCTGTCGCTCTGAAGTGGTAGTGCATTCTGAGATATTGTGGTTCGTTGTGACGCAGGACCGATGAGAGCAAACAGATACTGAGGTAGTCTCTTCGCACGCTGAACGGCATAATGTTGAGGCGGTCGAACGTCGGCGTGATGTGATCGCTTTTTTTTAGGCCGGTGGCGAAGCGCACAGCAGCGTTCTTGCACCAATGCATCTTGAGTAGAAGCTCGGCTGGGAGGCTAAGAAAGACGCCCGCACAGTAATCAAAATACGGAAATACTAGAGCTTTTACTAGCTTTAGTCTAATGCTCAACGGGATCGAGTCGCTGCATTTTCGAAGCCGTGACAGAGCGGCAAAGCTTCTACACGCGGTTTCCAAGCACTGAGGCTGCCAAGAAAGGGTGTTGTCCAGGGTGAGTCCGAGCAGTTTGACTGTGTCACTGTAGCTGAGCGCTAAATCACTGAGAAGCACTGAAGGGGTCTTCGTGGGGCTTATGCGACTGATAAAGCCTCTCGAGCCAAACCAGATTATCTGGGTTTTGGTTGGGTTTATGAGTAGCCCATTTGCAATGGCCCATTGCGTTAAGTTCAAAGACGTCAAGGTGCTCTTGTTGGCGTCGGATGGGCCGACGATAATGCGTTGCAGCTGACTTATTGCGATGGCCTTCCCACGGTTTAGCTTAACCTTAGATGCTGGGTTCAATTATCGTGCGGGATTTGACGCTGCCGCACTGGAGTAAGACGCCCCGGCTACAGCTGCTTACAGCTTGCGGTACTGGTAATGGCGTTTTTGGCATCGGTTATCGAGTTACACGCTTGGTCCACTGAGATCTTGAAATATTCTGCAACTTTCGCAACGGCCATCTGGTGAACGTAGGCATTCGACAACTCACGGACCGCGTCGTCAATGCCGCCGATAGCTGCAGCAAGTTTCAAATAGCGGGGCTTATCTTGTTCGTTCCGGAAGAGGTCGAGAAGAGCGTCGCGGTACTCGCCGATTTTAGCGCAGATCTTATTTACTTCCTCGTACGTGACAAGCGGCTTTGGCGGCGAGATATCGGGTCGTGGTCGCTTCTCCCTTCCATTCATGATGTAGCGATAGCATTGAAGCCGCGTCAGCAGCGAGGATCTTCGGAGAGGGGGCTGGTGAGGCGAACTTGTCCAGTCCGTGTGCCGTAAGTTGCGCTGATTGGCCTCACAGGTGTGCACGGCGCTTGCGCCTAGGTGCGCGGGCTGGTGGAAAAATCGTCGAAACCGCGCCGAATTCGCAGAAACAGCCAACTAACCTCAAAATTCGAACTGCGGTGGCCCACAAAAAACTCTGGATAATTACTCAAGCCGGTCCTCCGCAGCGTGGGTAACACTCACGGTGGTGGCTTGCAGTATTGCGCTGTCAACGTTGACCTGCAAAAGAGGCCCGGAGGCAAAGAATGCAGAAAGCAGAGCTCAAGAGACACAGCAAAAATACAACGAACGTTTATACTCACAGGAGAGAGAGAGACGTGTCTTACGTCGTCCGTTAGTTTCAGTAGGGCAGTCTCAGTTGAGTGAAAAGATCTAAACCCCGTCTGGAAGTGATCTAAAATGCTATTTTTATTCAGAAATTCGTATAATTGCTCATGTGCGAGCTTTTCTAGAACCTTAGAAAGAAAACATAAGAGAGCTATTGGCCGAAAGTATGATGGCAAAGATGGAGTTTTGCACTTTTTTAAGGGGATTACATGGGCTTTTCCCTATAGTGCAGGAAACTTGCCGATGGAGAAGGAGTTGAATAATTTAACTAAATATCGACTAATCACCGGTAGTGACTTCACCATAACACTCTGCGGTATGCCGACGACACCCCTCGCTTGAGACGAGAAGTGCGAAATTGCTAGGATGATGTCATTAGCATTAACACTTTTAAAGTGAAATCCCTCTAAGGGAGCTTCAGAAATTGCTTTCAGCCCTGCGTCCATGTTCATCAAGAGGGGAACGTGAACACCAGCAAAGTACTCGTTCAGATCACCCGGCGAAAAGCTACCCAACTCCTCATCGCATCCTGTTAATAGACCTAAGGTCTTTAGTTCCTTCCAGACGTTATTATTCTGTAAGGCGTCGAATATCTGTTATGGTAGTAATTAGTTTTGTCCGTCTCAGTCATGGCGTCTATCTGTTTGCGGAGGGTTAGGAATTCTTCTAGGAACGAGAGATACAGAGATACAGAGCAATACGTTTTCGAATCAGCTGGGCCAACTCCGTGATAATCCACAGCGGTCTACCCTTTTTTGGAGTTATTTGCTTCGGCAGTGCCAAGCTGTCTACGGCCGCCGTGAGATTATCCCTGAGACAACCCAGAGCCGATTTGACGTCGATATCTGAAGCATCAAAGGGCGACCAATGATCTTGGTTTAAGTATTCAGTCAAAGAAGTAGATGAAATATTTTTAAAGTCACGATATTCAAAAGATTTGACTGAATAAGAGCATGTTTTGTAGGCCATTGACATGCTTATGACATTGTGTTTGCTATGAAAAGTCGCCGGGGTGCTACAGTGCTCAAGTATGACGTCGTTATCATCAACGAACATTATGTCAATCCAGGTGCGAGACGTGGGAGTAAAATGCGTGGGACCGTGCTGAACCAGCTGTAGCGAAAGTTCAGCCGATAATTTGCGAACAAATTTGGCATCATCACTCTCTTTCAGAAGATCGGCATTTAGATCGCCCATTATTACTTTATGACTATAGTCAAATGTAAACGTACGCAACTTATCGAGAAAGTTTGGATCCAATTTAATTTAATTCTTTGTGGCAGGGCGATGAAATATGCTAGTCTTCGCGGCAGAGATGTGAAATGTGTTAGTTTTCGCGGCAGGGTGATGAAATGTATTAGTCTTCGCGGCAGGAGTCCAAATATGTTAGTTTTCGCGGCAAGGGCGCGAAATGAGATAGTCTTCGTACAAAACTTGAAGTGTGTTAGTCTTCGACTGAATTTTGAAATGTGCTAGTTTTCATAGGGAGCGATGGTATGTGGACATCAGTCGTTCCATTGTCTTTAGTAAGAACGACGATAGACTGATTGGTCTGTAGTCTTTTGGTATGGTGTGGCTTCTTCTACCAGCTTTTGGTATGAAGACCACTCTCACTTCTTTCGATTTTCCAGCTACATATACTTGGATTAGGCATGCCTGAAAAATTCTGGTCAGCGTCTTTATGATGCTACTAGGACATTTTTGTAGCATGATGGGCATTATCTCATCTAGGCCCCCCGATTTGTAGAGGCTGAAAGTTTTTATTGCCCATGCTACTTTAATTTCTGTAACAATCTCTTCTGCTTTTGCTTTCCTTTCAGCTTGATTCAACCCTCTTCGATCGCTCCGTTCTTCCTCCCTTGCGTTTTCAGAGGCTGCTTCTTTGCATCCTGGAAAGTGGGTACTCATGAGATTTAGGGTTTCGCTATCGGATTCTGTCCACGAGTCGTCTGGTCTTCTAATGTTGCTTGGGACTATTGGATCCTTAAACAGCACCTTTCTTAGCCTGGCGGTTTCGTTTGTATCCCTTATGATTTCACTGAATTCCTTTAGCAATTTCCACTTTTCTTCTCTTATTCTCCTTTTGTATACATTGAAACTGGTCTTATATTCGCCCCAACCTTCTTCTGTTTTGGTTCTTTGTGCCACTTTGTAAATCCTTCTCGTCTTTGTCCTGAGTAGCCTCAGTTCCGCATTCCACCAAGGTTTGGCGTTCCCGCCTGGTCGGCTAATCGCATGACTTTTTAAATTGCCTTCACTAGCACATTTCCTAATTCTCTTATCCATTTCTCTAACTCTTCGTTTGTTGGGTTCTCTTTTATCGGGATTATTTCCCCATTGTTTGATGACCCCTCTACGAGCCTCTTAAATTTCTCCCAATCTGTTTTCTTAGGGTTTCTAAAGGGTATGTTTATCGGGGTTGGGTAGTTTATTTTAAATCGAATTCTCCTACGGTCAAAAAAAGATCTTTCCAGGGAGACCCTCCAGTCCTCGATTGCTAAACCCTCCCCATCCGTGATCAATGTTAGATGTATTACTTCCTCTCTATTATATTTGCAAAAGTTGGTACATTTCCTCTATTACCTATAGTTAGGTTGTTAGTTATAATAAAATCTATTATTGACTGACCTCTTTTGTTGATATCTTTGCTTCCCCACTGGGTATGATGACCATTGGCATCGCACCCAATCACCAGTTATCCTCCGGATTTCCTTGCCTCTCTGACCAGGTTTTGAAGGGCTTTTGGTGGTGGTTCCTCCTCCTCATATGGCATGTATGCGGAGGCCAGTAGGAGTTTACCGTTTACTTTAGTCCTCGCATATCGCCACGCTCAGATCTCCTGTGCTATACGGTGATAGTAGGGAAAGCTTAAATGTTTTTTTAACTACTATGCACGCTTTTATCTTACCTGTTGCTTGACTGTGTAGCAAGGTATACTTCTTTGTCTTTAGTCCAAGGATTTTGCCTTTGGTGAGCCAAGGTTCCTGAACTAGGGCTACGTCTATCTTCTTCTCAGTTAAGAACAGCATCAGATCCTTCGTGGCCGCCTCGCAGTGGTTCAAATTAATTTTTTAGGGACTCCAAGGATTCTTCATCTACGATGAAGGTGAAGTCCTTTTCCCTGCCGTTTTGGCTCATCACCGAAAAGAGAACTCTCCAGTTGTGAACCTTCAGGCTTTTATTCTGGTTTCCAAAATCTTTCGCACTGTTTAATCCTTTTCCGGAACCGGAGGGGGAATCCACAGCGCTATCGTCTTCCGTAGTGGTAGTCTCGACATGGGCATCACCTCGAGTTGGGCATTCGGCCAGATTTCGCCGCAGTTGCGGATAACTTGCATCAGGAAGTCGTGTGACTCCCTGTTGCTGCACCCCACGACTTTGACTCCTTTCTGGCATCCGGCCCCATCGAAGCCCACCCTGTCGCTGTCGCTTTCGTCCAACTCAGCAATAGCCAGCAGGATTCTCGACTCTACTTCCATACACTTTTCGACCGTCATTTTGCCGTCTGGGTCGGAGCGATCCACTACGGCGATCTGACAGTCTTCAGGAGAGTCGAAACTCGTCGAGGGCTTAGCCTTCTTTACTACTTTTTCTTCCCCGTCCCCAGAGCGCATCCTTTTTATCGTTTTCCTTTCGGAGGTTGGTGGTTAGGATTTGTCTAATTTCGGAGAGAGTCCTCCGTAGCATTAGACCTCTGCAGCTTTTTAGCTATTGTGTTCGTCTGCTCTTCTTTTGCAATGGTCTTCATCCTCTTTGGCTGTTGTCCCGCCTCGAATTTGGAGACCCTCTTTTTGTTGAGCTTGATAAAGTCTATATTTCCCTCTTGGTAAGCTCTTCCTCCTTCTGCAAGCTCATTTTCTTGAGGTACGTTTTGGCGTTTCATAGGCTTTCTTGGCCTTTAGATCCTCCTTTTCGCCCCCCTCTTTTTTCCCCGGGTTTGCTTTGTCGGCTTCTGAATTAAGCAAATCCCTCTAGACGTCAGAGTCGATGGAGTCGATTATGCATCCTTTGACGGATAATTCGTCTTCGGTTGCTTCGTCGAGTTCCATGTTCTCCAGCCGGGAAGAAATGCTCTCAGGGCCTCCTTTGCTCCCCTTTGCGGCAATCTCTGTACTACTGCATCTTGTCGCATGAGGAATTGCTCCGGCAGCCAAGTGGTCCACTGCCAGTTCCTTCAAGAGTTAAATTGAGCTCCCCTCCCCCCCTCCCCCCAGAATCCGAATGGGGCTCGGCTATTTCCGAGAAAGTGGGAGGATTTCCCATTGCTGGGTTACCTCTTGGGGTAATTTGATTTATTTCACTCCGATCCATGATCTTTGGTTTTCATATTCCCTTGTCCGCGGTTGTTTATTCCGTCCAGGGACAAAGTCTCTGATCAGTTATTCACAACTATCCATAGGAGATCCCTCCAGAGGAGGTCCCCTATGGACGTTTCACTATCCGCAACCCGTGGATGCCCCCGGTAGCATGGGAAAACTGCTTTTCACTCGAAAAAATGTCCCGGGGCATTGCCACTTGCTCCTATTTAATTATCTATAACTATTGAAGCATTGGAGATTTTTTAACCTACAGCCTCTCAAATTATGGATCTTTTCCTCTACTTTCATTTGTTTTTTTTTGTGAAACTTTAGGTTTAATAGGAGGTGATTTATTGTCAAATAACGAATTACGAAGTTTTAGAGAAAATAGTATATTTCGATATAAGTGCGCGAAGTGTCGTCATGGCGGGGAGTGGGAAGTAATAAAAACAAGGAAAACTGTGAAAGATTAATAAATAAAAAAGCGCCTGAACGCTTGTTTCTCGTACGGCGTGCGCGAAGTAAATTGATCACTAGTGCGAGAAACAGCTACTTCATGCACGCAAAGCAAGCACGAGAAAGCGAGTTTCGCACACTCCGTTAAAAAAATTTACCTCCTGTTTCGAAAATTTTGAGCGTTAGACCCTAATATTTTGGCTTTTTTCATATTTTGTCATAAGAAAACCGTGTTCAAAGTTTGAACAAACGCTGTGTTCCAGAACCTGTGCACTCCTAGTAATTTTAGTTCTTTTTATCCGAGGAGTTGAGAAATATCCTTAGGTACCGTACAAATGACATGCAAACACTTCCGTGTGTCAGATTCGTGGGCCGTCATGGATTCTTTGAATCCATGAAACATCCACTCTTTCATACTCAAAATCATCCCAGAACTACATTTGCATTTCTTACGATCGAAGAATCAATTTATTCCAATTTTTCCCACCGCAGTCGCTTAAATTTTTAGAACGAATTATTAGAAAGTGCAATTTACCAATTTCATAATTCAATATCATCATTTAATATCTAATAATATTTAATAATCTAATGAAAGAGATAAATTTTTAGGAAACGGAAATTAATTGCACATAAAGGTCCGACGGATAGGAGACTTGTTCACCAAAAAATCAAAAAACGACGAGTCCGCAAGTATATTGTATATAGTTTTTCTGAATGGTTGACATAGTTCCAAAAAATACTTAAAAAAATAGAAAATTTTTCTACAATTTACATTTATACTTGTCTAAATTTTTTGATTTATTGGAATGTTGAAATTTGAGTAATTTACTCGCTGCGCATGGAAAAGCTGATGCGCAGCCGAGCGTGTGTATATGCGAGAGTGTATGAGTGTCGCGCGAGACCAGAACGCGTGCGCCAAAAACACCTGTGAGTCAGGATCGGAGCAGGTAGACTGAAGCATGGCCGACACTGCGAGCGGTGATTGTATTAAGTTTGTATCCATGCACATCGTGGACAGTTATCTAGATATTAAATAAATAAGTGTTGTTTTTTTATTTTTTATTTTTTTTTTTTTTTCGTGTATATTCCGCAATCATGGCGGACGAGGAGGGACTGCCTCCCGAGGCGATCCCGCTTGATATTTACTATAAGTGTCATAATAAGGTAAAATGCAGTACAGTTTTTGTCTATTATGTAACGGAGCTTACCACAAAAGTGATTTTAACAAGAAAAAAGATACATAAATAATGTGACAGTGATATGTAGTAACCATAAGGATGTCAACCTAACCCCAAATAGTGAGGAATCACGTGTCGTGATAACCTATTTTAAAAAAGAAAAGGAAAAGAAGCAAGAAGTAATAAATAGCCAGAACGCTAAATAGAATAATTTAGTAACAGAATATAATAATTTAAAAAAGAAATATGAAGGACTACTTAAAGAGAAAAGAAATGATTTTCAAATGGACTTAGATGAATCAGCACATGTGGATGAATATACACTTATGTCCTCAATTAAGGAAGAAAACAAATTACTTCGGCAACTAAATGTAGAATTAACTGATAAAAATACCATACTAAAAGAACTACTGGATAAAGAAAGGGAAGTACCAAAAATAAATAAGAGAACTTTTGCTGACGTTACAACTAACTTAAATATTCACACCAAAAATGTTCCAAGAATAATCATAAAAAGGAAAGATAAAAAATACACTTCCAACATGGAAGAGAATATAATAAAGCAGATAGTAAAAGACAACAAAATACAAACAAGATAAATCGTTAAAGGAAAGAAAGATACTATTATCGTAAACTGCATGAATCTAGAAAGTGGTAAAGCTGCCGAAAAAATTTTGGACTTTAAACTCCATCACATATACAAAATTGAAAAAGAGAAACCTAAAAACCCAATAATAAAAATAGTTGGAATCACTGGAATTACTATTAGCGACAGTCAACAAATAGAAAAAGACATAAACAGCAGAAACTTCTCAGAGCATGATAAAAAAGGCAAAGTAGTTCATTACTACAGAAATAACAAAAATAATTCTATAACAGTAGTCATGGAAATTACATCGGAGATGTCCAAGCAAATAAAAGAGAACAGAAATAGAATATTTGTAGGACATCTATGCTGCAGAGTATATGATGCAATAAGTGTAAAACCCTGTTTTAATTGTGGCATAGTGGTCACACAGAGTGGAAACTGTGATAGTAAGAATATTAACAAATGTGTGAACTGTTGTTACAGTAACGACACATATGGAACAAAATATCAAACTGAACATACACTTGACACGCTACACTGCGAAATCTTAAAAACCAAAATAAAAAAGGCAATTTCTAATACATGCTATGAAATTAATCCTGATGTGCCAAGATTCCTCGGTAAAGTTGAGAACTTTAGGAAAAAGCGACAAGAGGTAATGAGAACAACTAACCTGCCGACGCTCGCGGCATTCAGTGGCAGCAATGCATCACTGGCGTCCTCGACAAGAGAAAGTATAAGCAATTAAAATACTAAATAATAATGGATCAAAATGATCTAGAATACATAAGCAAAGAAATTATCTGTAATGATCTTGAAAACCTCAACAATAATTATAGAGAATTTAAAAATGTACTCTTATATGTGAATATAAGAAGCTTAAACGCTAACTGCACAAAGCTGCAAATTTTAGTTGAGTCTTTGGAGGTTAAACCTATCATAATTATATGTTCTAAATCGTGGAACTTAGACTATTATCAGTATTTTAATCTAAAAGGATATAAAATGTATTATAATGATAGTAGACTGAATAGATCTAATGGAGTAGTTATATATATTAAAGAAAGCATAGTAGAAACGACTACAATTGAAATACCATGGTAGACTGACTATTCTGAATACAAAAATAAAATTAGAGAATGAAAGAAATTTTGAAATATCCTCTATATATAGGTCACATAGCATACCCGTGACAGTGTTTATAATTAACCTTGAAGTTTTTTTGAAAACAAAGAAAATTACTAAAAATCATTGTGTAGTAGGAGACTTTAACATAGATATATTAGGACAGGATATAATAAGCTTAGAATTTTTAAATAATTTTTTAGTAAAAGGATACAGACTATACTTTCTGGATATAACTAGACCTTCAGAAAATGAAAACCAAGGAACATGTATAGACAATTTTTTTATAAAAACAGAAATTTTCGATATTCTTTCAAACTAACTCAAGCTTTTACGGGCCATTATCCTCTATTAATAAATATAAACAATCTTGAACTGAAAACTATAAACGCGAAAAGTAATAATAGAATAAACCATAAAAATCTCAAAGATATCGCAGGAAGTAAGAACTGGAATAATTTAATGAATATAACGGATCCAAATATAGCAATTGAATCCATGATTAGCGAAATACAAATTTGTTTAAATCTAGCGACTAGTAAAAATATAATCACAAGTAACATAAATAGAAAAGGTAGAAAAGTATGGATTACCCAAGGTATAATAAATTCATTTACAACCAAAGAAACTGTATACAAATTATGAAAAAACAACCCAAATAATGAAAGCCTAAAAAGAGACTTCAAAAAATACGAAAAATTACTAGACAAGGTAACGAAAGATGCTAAAATTAAATATGAACAAAGCAAAGTTGAAGCATGTAAACAAGACTCTAAATAGCTTTGGAAATACTTAAATCAAAAATTAAGCAGGAAAAGCAAGCAAAATGACAATATTGAATATATTAAAATAGAAAATAATAAAAAGATTGACAATGAAAAAGAATTGCTGATTATTTAAACAACTACTTTAGCACAGTAGGTGAAAAAATAAGCTAATCTATTGATAAAAATGGATATGAAAATATACAGCTTCCGACTATGAATAATATGACCATTTTTTTAAAACCTACAAGTACTAATGAAATCATAAAGATTATTCTCAATTTAAAAGATAAAGCAGGAGGTGTAGATGGTATAAGTACCAAGGTGTTAAAAACAATATCAGATAGTATATCAGAAACTTTAGCTAGTATTTTTAACTTCTATATTGAAAAATCTATTTGGCCAGACGTATTTAAGAAAGCAGAAATTATTCCAATACATAAAGCGAATGATAAACATGATGTATCCAATTATAGGCCGATATCACTGATATCAAATATAGCTAAGATTTTCGAAAAAATATTATACGATAGATTATACAATTTTATAGTAGAATGTGATATTATAAATCCAAATCAATTTGGTTTTGTAAAAAATAAAGGTACTAAAGATGCTTTAAGATACTTAACTGATATAATATATAATAAATTCGATAAAAGTAAGCCAATATGTGTAGCTTTTCTTGATTCGGCCAAAGCCTTTGATACGGTAGATCATAAAATATTATTTGACAAACTGTACAACTATGGCATAAGGGGCAATGCATATGGCTTGATAAAAAGCTATTTAACTCATAGAGAGCAGATAGTTAAATTGAAAAACACTATAAGTGATATTTGTAAGGTAACTACTGGGGTACCACAAGGTACAATTTTGGGACCATTATTATTTATAATATATATCAATGCAGCAGAAAGATCCTGGGAAGAAATAGAGAATGAATTAAATAGGCTATTAAAATTTATCAATATATGACCGAAGGCAAATAAACTATCATTAAATATAAACAAAACAGTCTATATGCCCTTTGTCAGCTATTATGATAGAGTTCCGAAGGACCTAAATATAAAAATATGTGATAAGACAATAAATAGAGTTGAAAACTATAAATATCTGGGAATTATAATAGATTATAATGTTAAGTGGGACAAACATATAGAGTATATCTGTAAAAAAACTAAATATTTGCCTTTTGTGTTCTATAAATTAGCTAAGGAAATGGACATAAAAACACTACTTACAGTATACTATACTCTGTTTAACAGCGTGTTAAGTTATGGTATAATAGCATGGGGTGGACTTTATAAAAACAGTTCAAGACCTTTACAAGTGATACAAAATAAAATTTTAAGAACAATATATAAAAACAGAGTTGTAATCAATAATAGGCCTTTAAATCTTGAACAATTATTTATATATGAAGCACTATGCTACCATTACATAGAACTTAAAGAAACATATATGAGACAGACAACAAACACAAGAAAAAAATTAATACAAATGCCCAAAATTTCAAAAACAATAAGTAGCAAAAACAACTACATAAATGCAATAAGAACTTTTAATTCATGACCGAATGAATTAAAAAACCTGGTGTATACCAGAGACACTATAAAGAAAAAATTAAAAACATTGATTTCAGTCAATAGATAAAGATATGTATTGTATTTCTTATAAGGAAAATCTAAAAATTTTTGTGCAATTTTAGTTTTAAGTTAGTAAATAAGCAGTATGTAAGTTCAAATGTACCACACCTACGCTCGGGCAATTAATTTGCCTATTGTAGGATTGCAAATCCCAAGTAGGATTACTATGTAATTTCTGGTTTAAATAAATAAATAAATAAATAAATAAATATACACTAAGCGATATATGTCTGTATATTTTAAGTTTTTAGGTCAAAAGAATAATAGATCCATGAAAAAAAAATTTTTTTGTTTGTGCATTCATGGTGCCGGTCAGAAGAGGTTAATGCTTGGGCAATAGAATGGGGTAGCCAAAGAACCAATAAAAGAGGACGGGTGCTACTGGAGGCATTTGCCCCCTTGGACCTGGTTCGTGTTGATCAAGGAAACACCTTTACCTTTAAAAGAGGAAATGCAGGATTCATTGTAGATCTAACTTTCGTCAGCAGCTGCCTTATTAAACAAGTTGACTAATGGGCCGTAAGTGAAAACTACACAAATAATGATTACCAGGCCATAACAATAGTTATTTAAAACATGGCGAAAACCGAACGTGATTACAAGAGAAAATAGAGCGGGCTGAAAGCAAAGGAGTTTGATAAGCGGATGTTTCTGCAGACACTGGAAGAAACACAATTGGCTGGATCGGCAAACAACAAAGCTGAGCAGGTAATCGATGACATCGCTCGAGCTATGCCAAGAAGAGTAGCGACTCAAAAACGACCACCAGTATACCGGTGGAACAAGGAGGTCGAGAGTGCTCGAAACGAGTGCCACCGCACTAGAAGGCAAAAACAACGAGCAACAAAGAAATATTACAAGACTGGATGAGGACATGGAATAGTGGAAGCTCGCAATCGGGAAACGAAGGACGCTAAAAGAAAGCTGAAGAAGACAATCCGCGACAACAAACGGCGGTGTATAATGGAATTACAGAACGAGGTCAATCAAGATCCTTATAGAATAGTCATGAAGATAATAAACGGAAGCTACGTTCCCCCTCCCAAGCGTATCTTAGACTAAGCGCAAGACTTATATATGGAGTGCTGATTTCTACTTATTGTCAGTCAGTACCAACAGTTTTCCAGCCTTCTCGAAAGTCAAAAATCTAATTTTTTAGATTCAGTTATGCATAATAATCTGTAAAAACTTTGTAAAATGTAATTTTTTAAATTGTCT
>JAWWEO010019345.1:0-15078 GCA_035582975.1 Ormyrus labotus | reverse complement strand
TTTTATATATTATTTTAAGTATTCTGTTTTGTAAGTTTTGTAAAGATCTCATATTGTTTTTGTAAACACCTCCCCAAATAATTTAATATACGTAATATATTACGTATATTAAATTATTTAATGTATTTTTGAAAAATGTAAAAAAGAAACTTTACTTTTAATGTTTTACTTTTAATCATAATCTTTTAAATATTACCTCCAGTAAATCTGTTTAAAAACTCAGCACCTCTTTAAAACGCGAAATGGAGTATGAATAAGTTAGTTTAACCTGATATGCATATTTGACAAGAATTCTTGCTTCCATTCAACTTCCGTAAAAAATTTGCTTAATTACGAAAGTTTCCAATAATTAATTCATTCTATAATCTCGAAATAAAGTGAAAAATTTTAGAACAATAAAAGAAAGATTAAATAACAATAAAATCAGTGCCTGCACTTTTGGTCTATTTTTCAAACTTTATGTTCTGATTTTTTATATTTCTTTTGCAATAGAACAATTATTTTGTTCATAGATTATGAAAAAGCTTTAAAAATTGAAAACGTACTTTTTATTATTATAATAACGCGTCGCTACGTTGTTATCACTAATATATATTAGAAAGTACCACGATTATGAAATTTAACTGTAGTCGAGTAGTTAAGGTTATAAATACCTGACAGACCTCGGTATCATTCGCACGAGCAGCGTGTAAAATGTAAACATCACCTAACGTCGCCTAGTGAAAGAAAACAAAGTTAAGTATAAGTAATAATACATAAGCGCTTATTCCAATTTTAGTTGATAGGTTATTTATTAAAAATAGAATGAAATAAAAAGTAATGGAAAAAAGACGTCGCAAAAACAAAGAAAAGCAAAAATCCCTGAGCCCGAGGCCGTCGACGATGGGGTGTGCGTCGTAGTTTTCTATATGTGGCTAAAAATCTCCCTAGAAAAAGGTATCTCCGATGACCAAGTCGTTCGTAATGCGATTTAAGCATGCGATACAGCACTTTAAGCGAATGAAGCATTTGGGACCGAAAACTATAGAATGGACTGTCTGGACCTTATTATTGGTGATCTCGGACTTGAAGAAATTTTGCTCTTCTTCCACGGTGTCTGATCCTTGCGCATTGGTCAATAATTTTAAAAGGTCCTTAATTCAGTAAAAATTAACGAATTGTCTTGCTAAAAGTATGCCATATTTAATAAATCCCTAGGTAGCTTATCCTCTAATGATGTTCTGTTTAAATAATCGGTTGATTGTATTCCTGATAATTAAAATTGTTTAGTTAAAAATGGAATTTTTAACTGTTATTTGTTTAACTGTTATTTGTTTTTAACTGTTATTGGTTTCTTATATCTATTTATCGCGTTTTCAATCAAATTTTTACTACTGTAATACGTTGTTACAACCTGAAAATACATTCAGGATTTAATTCGTTTCTATCATGTAAATGTTTTCCTCTGTTTGAATCGAAGATCGTCTACATAGAGAAAGTAGTAAACAGATTTTAGTTAATTCATAATATTTTAAAAGTTAAAGAATTACATCCCAAAATCATAATAAATTTCTAAAAAAAATCAAATAAAAACATAATACTATTTTAGATGAATCCATTGGGTACTCTAATTAATATTTACTTCAAAGCTTGGCCAACAGTTAATCAACATTTCCATTTCATTGAAGATTAATGTATTGACATATTCAAAGTGTCACGTAATAATAATATTTATGCTTTAGTTTCAGTCAAATCAGGGATTAACATTGGAAAAGCTTTTCTTGTAAGCTTGATCGCTCCATAAATAAAAGTCCAATCAACGTTCTACGTGCCAACTTCTGTTACAGTTTCCCCTCTCCCGTAGCAAAGGTAAAACGTAGTTATCGGATAAAAAGAGAGGCAGAGAGAGAGAGAGTGAGAGAGAGAGAAAGAGAGAAGAAGTCCACCCAGGCCGGAGACTTTGCGAGCTTGCGCTTTCTCCCGGTAAAGGACATTTAGCCCGTGTACTACACAGGCAGCCTTACACGTACTCGTACATGTACACAGCTGCAGGTGTGTATCGGCTTTTCTCTGACACGACGTACTTAATAAATGCGTTTATCGCCTGGCTGCCCCGGCACTACCCATCTTGCGGCTGAGTGGATACCCTCTTCTCTGACGTCACTCGACTCCTCTCTCTCTCTCTCTCTCCCTCTATCTATCTCTTTGCCCCTTTACGCCGATACGCCGGGCACCCTTTTGTTGTTGCCTTTTTTAGCGGATCTCTCTTCCTCCTCGATGCCTCTCCGCTGCGCGCGCCGAGATTTCGACGCTACGCCGCCGCCGGCTTTTTATCGATCTAATTTTCTTGTCAAGAGAATGCGCGGACCTTTCGTTCGGGAGCGGCGATCTTTGTTTACTCCACTTAATTGAAAACGAATGGCTCGGTGCAACTGCCAGAGTTATCGTTTATTTGAATAAGCTGGCGATGCAAGATTACGGGTGTTTCACTATTTCATTTCCGACTAAAGGATAGAAGGAAAATTTTCGTATGTTCAACGTTAATTATTCAGATAGATTAGTTTAAAAAGTGGTTAAAAAATGTCAAATTATTAATCCAAACAAAGCAATGTACTAAAAGTCGTTCACTCGTTGCAAAATTAACAAAGTGTCTTTAGTACGTTCAACGAAATATTGAACAATAGTTTCTCTCATCACACCGTCTTTTTGAAAGACGAAAAAGAAAACGCGAGACCGCGAGTAAAACCTTTTTTTTTTTTTGCTTGCGGAGTCTATGAGCAAAGCCCTCTAGAAAACTAAGTTGACCCGCTTTCGGTGAGAATCTATCTCGTCTCCACTTCGAGAGCAGCTGAAGATTCGATTTCTCCGTGATTTCGCCTTTTTTGGTCGCTCTTTTATGTTCCGTTCGCTCACTTGTCTTTCTCAACTGACTAAGACACTTCGAAATTTGCAATGATAAGACTTAAATTTTCAGCAATATTCATTTTTACAAAATAAGTGTCGACGTGTGAAACGGTTGATTCTTTTATTTTATTTATTTTGCCCTTTTGGAAGCTTACGAGCGGCCTATTTAGAAAACTAATATCTATTGTGTTATTCTTTCAGACTACCGAAATGAGAAACGAAACTGTTACGTTATACGAGTCAAAACGAGAAGTGGCCAAAAAGTTTTCCCAAAAGAAAGCTTTTATATCTACAACGACATAAAAAAGAATTCTGGTAAAAACTGTGATTAGAAATTAATATATTGTAGCTTAGAGTTACATTAAATCATAGAAGTATGAAGAATTCTAAAAGTGGTTATCAAAGCACAAGAAAGCTTCGAAAAACACCGGTCTCCGCAATAATCGGAGTGTGTGTATATTGGTTCTCTGAAAATTTCGCAGGCGGCTTTGTCGCTTTTGCATCCAGTGAAGCAGGCGCGCGGTGGATACACTTGCACACACTGTCGGGCATATAATGGGACGACGAGAGAGAGAGAGAGAGAGTGAACGAGCGCAAAGTAGGTCGTCTTTGCGCGGGCGGCTTTTCCACGATCGACAGCTCGGAAACATCTTTAATGAAGCGACCGATCCACTTACCCGTAATTACCTAACTGCTATCCGGCGTGGTTAGACGTCGACGGCGGAGAGGGAGAGAGAGAGAGACAGACAAAATAGAAGAAGCACGCATTGATTAATCGAAGTTTATTATGAGGTTGCGCGTGGTGTGCATGTATGGGCCTCGTGATCGCTGCAGACCTGCGAAAAATTTGAATAAGCGAGGAGATTTTTGTAGAATCCTTCCCATTTTAAGAACTTAATACTTTTGTTTATAACAGTCTGAAAATCCGCTTTATGGGTCTAATGAAGATCATTTGTAGTGATTTATAGTGCCTTTGTCCACGATAATTTGATAATAAAGCTTCAATTTTTAAACATTCGTTACAAGATAAGACAGATCCTTGGCCAGAAAATGATCCGGATGAGTCCAGAATGAATCTGTAATTACATACGTAGACGTTACTTAGCGGATGTTCTGATAATTATACTTGTGCACTTCGTCCCTACAGCTGTACTGAAATTTAGACTCGGTTATTTTCCTGCCTCAGCTATGAAAGTCAGTAAATTACAAAATTTTTCAATCTTAGAAATAATATTTCTGCAATCAAAAATTGAAATAATAATGCCTAATGATTTTTCGTTATAATGAATAATAATGGCTTTCAATTCCACTAAAATTTTAATTCGAGTAAAATTGCAAGAACTTAGCTAATAAAAGAAAATAATTGCAAATCTTTTGAATAATAAAAAATGTACACTCCTAAGATATCTTTTTAATTTTAAAAGGCATTTCAATATTGGAATTGTTTGGCTTGATTCGGATTCTAAATTACGTGCAAAGAAGAATTTCCTTATAGAAGTAAAAAATATACACGGAGAAAAAAATCTAAGTAAAAATTACTATACTGTTTAGAAAAGCGAGCACAGACTACCAAAGCCCAAAAAATTTTCCTGAAATTTCATTAAAATTTACTAAAAAGTTTGGTAATTTTTTAGGTTTCGGCAGTCTGTGCTTGCACTACCAGAAAGTTTAGTAATTTTTATTGAAATATTTGTAATCTTTACTGACATATTTCTCTGCGTGTATAACAATGTGTTTAAATTTTTGCAAAACGTTGCCGCGAGCGGTTACGAAAATTGACCCCCTTTTTTCCGATACTAATTAAGGCTATCTGCAGCTGAACATCCTGGTGAAACCAGATTCCGTTTTGCGTAATGCATCTCTAGATTAGCTATACATGTACAGGCGAGCGTAAGGAATTGCAAGAGTTCAATAGGCCAAAGTCAAACGTATTTTGTGACATTCGCCAGCTTACTGCAATAAAGATTTATTTTACAGCACATCGAAAGCTTTACATTCGCAAAAGCTTTACAGAGCAAACAAATTGATTTATTTCTGCCAAATTCCTGTAAAGTCTTCTATTGTAAATGTATACATTTCTTGTTTCTTGAACTCCCCAATTTTCCGCATGAACATTTCAGTATACATTTCTTGTTCTCTTCAAGTTCCGGAAACTTCATTAACACTCCAACTATGAGAACAAAGCGTCTGTTTCGCTACCGTTACTCTATATAATACGTATTTTCTTCCATAAAATTGAAAAACAGTTTGACTAAAAACTTTGATACGTCTTACTAACTTTTAATATCATTAATTTTAATTATACTTTATTATCAATTAATTTATTAGCTAAAATCTATTAATCCCTATTAGTATAGCAATAGAACAAATTAACACCGAGGATCGACTTGGCAACATGAAACGTAGCGTGATTGCCAGATATTTAATTTTTGTTTAAATTATTGAAAAAAAAACTGCTGCACCTGTAAAAACCTAAAAATCAGCCTGAAAAAAAGATAATGCAAAAAATATTTTTCTTAAACAGTTAAGTTTCAGATTAGCTCAATAAGATGAAAGCTTTTCGGTCTTACCACACCTGGCACTTTCCACTGTATCAAATAACAGCACACTGCTGTTCAGTAGAATTTCCCAGGTGTGGCAAGGCCGATATCTACTTCGCATGTTATTTAATCAGCTTAAAGTAGATCCACGACATTTTCTAAAAATAAAGAAAATGCCCCCTGACTTCTAGATCTATAAAATTTGCAACGCCATTTTTCGAATAATTCGTTTGAACTGTGGCAATATTAATTAAGTATCGACGTTCACTTTAGTAAATTGACTGATTCAATTTAATTACAGCACTTTATTCGAAACCACGATCAACCGACCAATTCATGTTATTGAATTATAATTAAATTCTTTGCAGTTCGAACTGACTGTATTTCAGAAGCCATAAGAAATAGTCACGAAACTTTTTCCCACCTGTTAATTTTAAACGACACAGTGGCAAATTTAGAATTTCGAATAATTTGTCACACTTTTTAAAAATAACTTCTTACGATCCAGTTCCGAAAAAGTGGAGCGATTTATTCTCAAATAATTCGAATTCCCGCGCGAGAGCAGAAACTGCTAAAAATACGAGTTTTTTTTTCGAAGCGCACACATGCGGAACGGAAGAATAAAAAGTCTGCGCGTGTGTAAGAACGGTCTAAAAGGCGCGTCGCGGCGCTCGGCGACACACACGACCATGATTTTCCACGGTTCAACGGCATCGCAAGGTCGCGCACGCCGAGACGTTAACGCGACTACTGCTCATTGAATATGGATACGCGAACGAGCCGCGTCGATTCTCCGCGCCTCGGCCGCGCTCTGATCTCGGAGAGTGGCATTGTATCAATATATAAACTTGACCTTTGCAGGTGCGCGAGCTGCCGATTATAATGTTGAAAATAGAATTGCCGTGCGAAAAGGTAGCTTTACGGGTGGAATTAGTATAGAGAACTGCGATCGACTTTGTGTTAAAAGCTCGTGCGAACCATAAACATTGAATGTTTGTAAAAATATTGTGTTTTGCAAAAAAAACTTTCGTTTCGTACAGTCAATCGGACGAACTCTTAGCCGTAAAGCGTAATGCATCAACAGTAAACTGCACTTTTTGGTTCAGCTAATCACAAACCTTTTATTCTGCCCTCACTTCCCAGGAGAGGAGAATTAAAAGAGGAATTAAAAGACAAATAGTATAAAATTGAGTTCGCGTTGAAGGCTTCGCGTAGAGTTTTTTTCCTTTTTTACTCACCTTTCCTCGTAACAACCTGAAAAAAAGTTTTACGTCCGTGTGCGTCTGGGCCCTGACGATAATGTAAAAAAAACTTAATCCTCTTAGGCACCGAGGAACGTAAATCGTACAGCACCCATTGAATGTTAAAGCGGCTTCGTCGCCAAAACTATTATAAATCATTTTCACGCAATTTTACCAATTATCAGTTTCAATTTTTAGATACTTTACGAGGTTTTTCAATTCTTCAGGATTTTTCCTCTCGTTACTTTTTTAAGCTGTTAATTTCTACTTTCTTACTCTGGCTCAATTGCGCGTAATTTATTTTTTTTACAATCTTATTTGTCTGTTACAACTTTTTTGTTGAAACATCGAAAGGTCTAAATATTTTGAAAAAAATACCGCAACTATAATAAAAGTATAATAGGTCACTGCATTCATTATATTATCATTTGATAAGCATGAATGTTGTGCGTCTATAAAAGTAACGGAAAAATTAAACTTTTTCACTATTTGATTGTTATGCGCCTAATTTATGGATGAGTTCTAAAAAAATACAATTCTATTTATAATTTAATCGAATTTTTACATCGTTGGTATAAAATTTACGTTCGCCCAAGAGAATTAAAATAAGACTCGTATAAAATAGAAATTATTTTATTCAGCAAAGCGGACGTCTATTTTAATACTTGGCTCGAAATGTCCAGTCGATTAAAAGAAAGCCGTTTTTCTATTTTCGAACGTTTTATCAAAGACACATTTAAAAGAGGTAAAAGCCGCGTCGTAAACCGTCGAAATAACGATCTCGCGCGTCGACTCTCATTACCTAAGGCTCCCCGACATATTTATCAATTAAACGTCACACGCGCCGCTATGAGGTAACGCCGACTCGTGCATTACACGAGCGCTCCTCCGCTCGGCCTATAAATAAGAGAGTTGTGTGCTCGGTGTTTTAAAAGTCGGCGGCGTTATTTACGTACGTCGCCTGCCGGCTGCATTTCCCAATGACGTACCTTGACATTGAGGCCGACTTTGCGCGGCCGACAAGAATCGAAGGGATTCGTGCCACTCCGAGAAAGCCCAGATGTGCGGGGACGCGCGATTGGCTTCGGCCTACTAGATTTAAACTTCGGACGGTATAAGGTGAGATCGCTTCGCTGAGACTGAAATCGGGAGGTTCGAACCCACGGCTTGAACTTTAAACCCGTCGTGATGCACTTTTAAATTCGAATCGACGAATTAGAAGCAATCAGAGATTTAAGTCACTAAAAATACATTTCATAAATGTTAATGTTTCTTAACTTAATTTTTTTCAAACCAATTTTAACAAAGATATGCTGAATCGAATCGAAAGGAAAAACTGGCTCTTAAAATTTGAAATAGCTCCGGCCATATATACTGCCGGGCGCGTTAATAAACCTCCACGCACATATTGAAACTCGGATAGCCCCAGTCGCGCTCTCAAAATTTATGAGACTAGCCGGACCGCCGCGGTTATTTTCGCGCTCTATGCCGCTCTCATAAAACTTGTATTTGTTCCAAATTCCCCCTCGTTCCTTTGACACCGGATCGGCAGTTCTTTTTTATTTTCAGAGATGGACCATCTATCCGCTTATCGCGCTCGACATCAATTTGCCCGCCGCGGATAGACGCTTTTTCGACGCTGGTTAGAGCCAGTTATTCCCGAGTTTTAGATCCGGATTATTATTGCGTTCTCAAATTTATACCGTCCGAATTGTTTCTCGTCTTTTTTAGAGTATCCGTTCCGTGATTGTAAAGCGACTAGGTTTTATTTCGCGATTAATTTAAACGACGGTGTCCGTAAGGCTCTGTTGAGTGCATGGTTCTGAATTACTTATTTTAAATACAAAATGCTTGATAATCGCTATTTTTCCGATAAAGCAAACCATTAATTTAGATTCAATTACGGCCGCGGAGCACTTCGACCATTAATCCAGAAGTCGTTCGACAAAACGAATCCACTTTGACGAGCATTCAAATAAGCGACAACGAACCCATTCGCTAAAATTGTACCAATTCAACCAAGACGTATATACAGCCGCCTGACCGCCCCGCGGGGTTCCTTAGTCCCGTCTCGGAAGCGTTCACCCTGCCCGCCGCGACGTCGTGTGGGCTGTACAGAATCTTAGAATTACGCACTCTCTCTCGCCGGTCTCGAACCCTCTCCTCGGCGGATCAATGAGGCGTTTTCGCTCGGGAGCAGGCCCCTAAAAATATTACGTAACCGCCGCTTCGGCGCGAAGCCGGCCGCTGCAGAATGACGCAATTACACAAAGGGCCGGGCGCCGACGACGGCGATCAATGCTGCGCCAAGCCGCGGCGGGCCAAACGCGCGTCATACTCTCAACTCCCCCTCCCCCTCCTCGCCCTCTCTCTCTCTCTCTATCCTTTCTTTTCGGTGCTTCATTCACCGCAAGTGTGTACACGATGGACGTGCGCTTTTGTTTCCGCGATGAAATTGACGGTACTGCCGCGCTTTTTCTCCTCCAATTCTCGTGTCTAAATATTTTAGAAGTCGGGCTCCTTCGCTCGTAATTACGGCGAGGAATGTATTGTTTAGGTAATACGTATACATCGCATTGGTTTTGTCCGCAAATAGGCCTGCACTTGAACTAAAGGTATATAGATAGAAGAAAGAATTGTTCAAAATGTGATTCGGCTCTTACTTGTTAACGTTTGAAATGGCTTATTTCAAAGAATAAACTTAATTGTCTTCCCTTGTCGTAAAAAATGAAAACTCTCTCGTATCTCATTAAATCTGAAAAAGAGCAAACGGGTAAAAAAGGGAGGAGAATCGTCGCAAACTTTGTGACAGGACAATTTAAAAATCATCTAAGTTTTAGCGTACTTATTAGATAATCCGAAATCCGTTAGACGGCAGAATGAAATTTCCGCGACAATGCACCCGACTGTCCTTTTAAGCTCTTTTCCGCCCTCCCTTTCTATTTTTGATCCTCTTTTTTAGTTTCAGACAGTAGACAAATTAAAATTAACTTTTGTACAGGTAGGAGCTTTCAAGCAATCAACGTCGTGGAAAGCAATTTCATTGGATATGTAAAATAACGTAATATTTTTACTTATATTTTTGCTAATTTTTGAAAGGTGTAAATTTGTATTTATAGTTCTACACATACTACTCAAATTTATGCCAATATTCAAACGGGAAAATTTATTACATAACCATATTCAAATAAATTGCGTGATCCTCATAAAGAGAAATTTAAGAATTTCGTAAAAAATTCTTTTATTACTCGAAGAATAATGAATTAGTTGCAACATTTTCAACAATTTCTTTTAAATATGAATCCTGTATACAAACATCAATTAATATTTAATTGGCATCCAATCAATGTAGGTGGAATGGAATGCAAGTTCGGGCAACGGCACTTTAATGTTTTTACGTAAAAATCCACTCCAGTTCTAACTAATTCGGGCCTATTATTAGCCAAAATAAGTACTCTTTGAAAATTTTTCCTTTATCCACTGTCGCTTCTGACCTTTATGAGTTCCGAATAACATTAGACACTTAATAATTTGACAATTATTATAAAAACTGTATAATTCAAATATTTTTGCTTAACATCTGTCAAGTAAACTCCCTTCCCTCAATTTTCCCTGAAATACGAGTGGTTTATTTTTACGCCCACGTAGACGGCCGCGCGACTGCGTAAAATATATCTCTCCGGCATACCAGCATTTACGCATTTATGTCGTTCTTCCATTGCCGCTCGTTCGCGTCTCTATTTATCTTCCGCCACGATTTAGGTTACTTGTATACGTATGTATCGCCGCGTCGAATAGTCCATTCATCGCCGACTGTAAGTTCGTGGTACACGTACGTGTTTACGACGCTATAGAGAGTCGGAAAACTTGTCCTTCTGCGACGTGTGCTTGTTTGTCCAGGGCGAAGAATTGGAGAATACAGTTTCGAATAGTTTCCAGGCTCGCGGATCCGCAATTTCGGAAAGTTTACAAAGCTAACTAGGCACGTTGTTTCGTAGATCTAATTTTATTGTCAATTTGGGCGGTTGATAATTTTCAAAATTTCTTCAAACTTTTGTTAATTCTTGTTCGAAAGCGAGACGAAAAATATTATTGATTACTGTAGCGTCGAAAGCCAAGTTTTTCATCCGCATGATGAAATCTGCTGTTTATTTTTCGCGAGCCTTTTCGCCTGGCCTCTTTTGCACGCTAGATAAAATTCGTGAATGATACTCGGGCCTCTAATTTCGGTTACGTCGTTCGTCTTCGTCTATCGTCTTGAGATATTTACTTTAAATTAATGACCATACATTGTATTTGTTTATTAAAAATTAAGAAAAATAACCAACAAACAGCAAACTTGACTTTCAATTACACTCTAAATTGTTCGATTCATCGATCCTGCTTCCATTTTGGATCGTGTACATCGATTTCTTAAATAAATCTTCGTAAGAGCAAACTCGATAAATGTTCTAATATTAGAAGAGACCATGTTTGTACGGCAATTATCGAGTTCGGCCGGCATCATATACTTCTGAAGCGAATTATGAAGTCTTGTTTATTAACGGCGTTACAGCTACTTCGCGACTGTACAAGTTGACGCTACTTACTACCCTCGCTATACCTTCTATCCCGCAAGTTCCGGGCAAGTTTGCCGAGTCTCGCGCGCACAATCGCGGCGAATTAGCGCGACAATCCGATCAGGAGCTCTGTGCGCGCGCGAGGGTTTCATCTTGTTCGAGGAACTTGGCTAGAATGCTGCCTCTGATAATTCGATTTGCCGCGATGTTTGAACTTTCTTCTCTCCGGGGTTTACTTTCCGCTTAGTTTTCCCGATTCCGCGGAGAAAATTCGACTTCAGAATTATAGTTGTACTATTCATTACTATTTGTTATACTTTTAACTTTTAAGCGAGTCGAAAACGGTTACTTTGCTTGCACAATAATCAAAAACTGTTATTTTTGTGCATTTTACTCTTATACATTAACGAGTAACTTTGGAGAGCTGGACTGTACAGTAACCGCGAATCAATTCGGCTTGAACATTGCGAAGACAAATTTAGCCAATTTTCCTTAACTCATTGCTCGTCAATATTCGTTCATTTAAATAAAATTGATTCATAATCAATGGGATTCTGTACACTCATTCATTTAATTAAATTAATTAAATAACGAGTATTCTTGGTACTTGATAAAAAAAATATTATTATAAAAAATGACGATCGGATAAAGTGGAAGATTTCATTTAGATTTCGGGGAACCGGACAGAATAACCCAGGCTATACGAAACTTAATGTCGTAACACACAATTTCGTAGAGGCGGAATTAGGTCAAAGGAAGACAAAAGTTTTTACAATTTTACACAGAAGGTAAAATCGATATGCTTCGACGCACTTGACCGGTTTATCAATGGGAGTTATATAGCCTATTTTAGAACAGGCTTTCATTGACTATTCAGTAATCTATCCCTTTAAATTCTTTTTTTCGTAAAGTTCAATCACTGGAACCAACAGTACGTTGAATAATTTTTCCGTTGCTTTACAAATGGGGTATTAGTTGTCAATGTAGTCTCATTCTTCTTTAAATCAATCAAAATTCTTCGTTTACATGTCTTCGACGTTAAATCATTTGTCATTTCGATAATACTGTATCTAATGTCAACAAAGCGAGCCAACGAAGGTCGATCAATTTAATTAATACAGTATACTGGAAATTGGCAAAGTAAAGGATAAAAATACACAATACTTTTATACTTTTATTACAACGAAAATCACCTTCGAATTTGAAATTTCACCCAAAGAATATCAAAGCTCCTCCCGCGACTCTTTCAATGATATACTCGACTTTAAAAGAAATCAAATTGCACAAAGCCCACGGCCGACAAATTTAACTCTTGTTTGTAAACACACAGCCGATCCTTATCTTATCAAAGCGCTCGGGCTTACAGTTTTCGCGCCTCGCTCCGCTACAAGTTCTTCGCTGTATGCGCGCGCGCGCGCGTGTGTGTGTGGCCTGAGAGTCTCGAGTGCCTCGGCGATAGTAGCCGCGGCAGTTCTGCTCCGGCAAAAATGGCCGATAAGCTTACACGCGGAAGTGAAGCTTTCTCGTTGCGGGCAAGCCGTTGGCTTGGCAATTCGCTTTTAAGCCGACGTTGCTCCGCCACTTTGCCGGTCTGCTAATTTTTTTTTTTCTACGAGCAATCGACATTGGCACAAATAATTTCTCTTTGCCAACTGTCGCCTTTTTTTTTACTCTTTTTAAGACTGATGGAAAGAGGGTAATTATTACGAATGAATACTTTGCTATGAAGGATTTAACAAGAAATAAAATTGCAGGGGAAAAAAACTGCGATAAATTCAAACGATTATTGAATTTTTGTACTCAACGAATCAATGTTTCTAAAAAAAGGAATGCAGCAGGGTAGTTGAACGGCGCAGTTCTTCTTTCATCGTATAAAAAGCCCTTAATCCGGCGTGATATATAAGGAAAGCCATCAAAAAGCATCAAACAAAAGACGCATTTCTCGTCTATGGTATTCAAGGAAATAAGAAAATTAAAGTGATTCAGAGGCGAATAAAGGAAAACCAATTTTTACGAAAAGACAAAGAATTCGATAAAGAAGAGGACTCAGGCAAATCGACTGAAATCCGTTGTCACTCGTAATAAAGTTATTTGGATCCTTTGTGCTTTTTCTTTTGCCTCGGAATTAACAGAGAGAACGGACCGAAGAGCCGCTAAACTGCAAATCCAAATGAAAAGTACTCGGCGACGTAAAAGAGTCTAATGGAAGGTAATTATTCCACCATCAACGAAAGGCACTTTAATCAAAGCTTAAAAGTTGGAACGTTCAAAAATTTCGCAATTAAACCAAGTCGAAAACAAACCCAGCTTGCACGCAGATTCGAATCAGCATCCAAGTTCCTTCCAGGCCCAAAGTGAAATCGGCCAGCCAGAGTGCCGAGAGCCATCACGCCGTAGGAAATCAAGCGGGCTTTTACGAGCGTGCGCGCGCGCGAGCGAGGCTTTTGACTTTGAGAAGGCCAAATGGAATTGGACTCGGCGATGCGCTGACCCGTGGATACCTAACGACTCGCTCGACGTCGACGTGCGCGCGGGCGCGAGCAGCCATCGGGAAAGAGATTCGATCGCAAGCTCTCCGACTCTCTGCTCGTTTCTCTTCCCCGCTGGCTGGGAGCACTCTCGACTTTGCCTCTTTCGCGTAGGAGCAATTGTTTTCTTTTTTTTTTGTGTCCGCGAGATTGTTTTTCTCCGTTTGGAACTCAAATTTATGGTGAAGCTTTCTTTTTATTAGACTTTTTGAGTTGATTAATAAAAACACTTGAGTAAGAAAAAGTCGTGTATCATTAATAAATCAGTATATGAAAATGCCGCCTAACCCCGCGCTGTTTTGCCTTCCCTCGAGAGAGGAATATCTGAAAATTCGCAGCCGCGGAGAAAATCGAGCAAAAAGAAGGAATCGCGGTAACTGCTCTCGGGCAGAGAGCATCAGATGGAGGGACACCTTCGCGCAAACCGAGACGAGTTTTTATAGCTCCGATAGCAGCGAGACTCCGCCGTACCGTCTCGAGACTTTTTCTACTTTTGCCTTTTTATCAAACGGATTGCTTTAATTCCATTCGCTCGTGAGCTGGATACAAACGATAAGTTTATCGCTCGCTGAGTCACCGAGCCTCCTATTTAAAAAGCGGTGACGCTCGAGGACTGCATAATCGTCGAAGACGAAGAGGAAGGAAGCTAAGCAAGAGCCGATCGCCGAGTTTCGGTGCTTTAAAAAAAAAAACAACGCGCCGGCGGAACATCAAAAAAAAAGCAAAGGAAAGCCTCGATAAAACGGATCGGTTTTCCGCGCGAGGTGTGACGCGCCGATGCTGACACGTCGCGTTGCCGGGCGAACGACCCTCGCGACCTTGACTCCGTGAATGAGTGCTGCTGGTGTGCGTGGCTGGTATAGCGGGAGCGCGTGGACACGTCGGTCCCAAGGCCAGCTCCGCGCTAACGATCACTTCCTTCCTTCCTTCCTTCCTTCCTTCTGGCCGAGTCTTCGTCCCCGAGGCTGCGAGAGAGAGCGAGTCTCTGCTTTTGCCGACCGTAAACTGGATCTGACGCTATTTATTTCAGCTCGGGGGGATACACGGTCGTTCTGCGCTGACATTTTTTAAAGGAGAAAGGCAATTTGCGCTGCTGAATGATATGAAGAAAATATAAAAATAAATACTCGTTCCTAATTGGTAATTTTGGTAAAAAGAAGTTTTTAATATTTAAAAATAGACATTGTCGACGATCTGCAGAGGCTTTATCATACTATATAATATTTTTACGTATCGATCTATTCGTAGTTTTTACACTGAGAAAAATGTTATTTCAATATTTACTATAACCGTATTAAAAATTACTATTTTTTGTGATAAAACGAGT
>JAWWEO010019344.1:0-15091 GCA_035582975.1 Ormyrus labotus | reverse complement strand
TGGATACCTCAAGTAGAGTCCCCGACCTGACTGCTGGTCGATATATCGACCATCCCCGCAGCTAAAAGGTTAATAAAGGACCTATGGTTAAAAGATTATTCAGTGATTTAAGTGTGTTTTCTATTGCCTTCCTGAGCGGCTGCGGCTCGCTCCACCCACGCGCTCTCCACTGAGCTACCCCTTTTCCCTTCGTCCTTTATTCCTTTTTCCTTTACAGTTTCCCTACAGCTATCTAAAAATCACTGTCCAGTTTTACAATCGCGGTAAAACTGTGACAAACATTATATTTGGTTATATAGTAACATATAATAATAATAATAATAATAATAATAATGATAATATGAAAATGTTTTCAAAGTTTAATAATAAATATAAAAATAAAGTGTATTAAATTCTATATATGGTGAAAAGCACAGCTATTATAAATGCGAAATTTTGAACACGAAGGAAAGAAAGTACGTAACACTTTAAGATTATAAGGCAAAAAGTGCATGTAGTTGTAGCGCGTTTAACAAAGCTCACGAATACTTTTAGCACTTGCCTAGTCTGCAAAAAAAAATTATATTTATATAAAAATAATATATGAATTATATTATAAATGCGGAATTTTTGACATAATGGAAAGAAAGTGCATGTAACACTTTAAGATTATAAGGCAAAAAATGTGTGCATAACTTCTAACTAAGTTCACGAATACTCTTAGGACTTTTCTTACTCTGCGAAATGTTAATTTTCAAATCAGTTGTATATAAATAAAAGTGTCCGTAATCGGACGCTTGTAAGAAAGCTCACGAGTACTAGTAGCACTTGCTCTACTTGAGAAATAATGGTTTTAAAAACAAAATGCAAAATAAAAAATTAGAAAATAATATGAAAATAAAGTTTTTTATGCAATTTTTTTAAAAAAGAAAAAGTGTATATGATCGTAAAGCTTAGAAAAAAGCGTACGAAATTTGTAGCACTTATTTTTTGAAAAATAAAAATTTACGAAATACTGCGTAAAGGACAAACAGCATTTGTAAATTCAAAGGAATTCATATTTTTATATGATTCTTGAAATTGATGAAACAATGTAAAACTAACGAAAGTATGAACACGTTTGTCGCGACTTCTAATCACATCAGTTTTACATACTGTGTTATTTCAGAGCTTTTTGGTACGTTTTTATAATTTATATGTCATTCTTTTGGTTTCATTGTAATTATAATTTAAAAATTGATACTAAATTACTGCCTTTAACTTTACAAGTTTTTTTTTCGTTTAATAAGAGAGCGTCACGCGTTTTTTCTCAAAACAGGAATCTATAATGTCAATAAGAAGTAGTTACCATCGGAGCTGCACAATCGCATTTTATGTACTCCGACGTCCCCTTAAGTCTGGATTTGATTTTTTGGACTGTTGTGGAGGATCATGGAGCCGCACGTGTACTTATACTTAGATGACATTATCATCTCAACAGAGACGTATGAGGAACATGAACGATACCTGGAGCTGGTGCTGCAGTGATTGGCTCGCGCTGGATAGACTATCAACCGGGACAAGTATGTGTTTTGCAAGCCGGAGGTACGATACCTCGGGGTGCTCGTCAATAAAGACAGAGCCAAGCCAGATCCGACTAAGACCGAGGTAATCGAAAACTACTCGCCTCCGAAGAACCTTAAGCAGTTGCGCCGATTTTTAGGCATGACTTCTTGGTACCGGAAGTTCATGCCGAATTTCGCTACTACGGCAGAGCCACTCACACGATTCACCAAGAAGAATCAGAAGTATGAGTGGCTAGAAGACCAACAGTTGGCGTTCGAGCAACTGAAAGCGATGCTCGCAACCGCACCTCTCCTGCAAAGACCCCGTAAGGATGGGAAGTATGTCTTCCAGACCGATGCCAGCGACATAGGCATCGGAGGCCGTCAATGAAAACGGCGACCCAGACCCCTCTTGGTCGGAGGTTAAGGAGTCCCTCGATGTGGCGAAAGCGGTGTGCCAGGAGGCTCGCCGCCGTGAGAAGGTTGCGGCCGCACAGCTCGCCCTCTGCAAGGACGATCGAGAGGAGGCACGGCGCTGGCGCGCGACTATGAAGTCCCGCGAAGTCGGCTGGGCCGCCTTCCAGGAAGCCACCGCCTCCCACAGAAAGTAGGAGGAACAGCGGGAGATGGCCTAGCCCTTAAAAGTAGGTTTTTTTGTATTTACGGCGCATATTTGCGAGCGCGAAAAGCCGTCGCTACGGCTTGCGACAAGGAGCCGCGAGTTTTCTATTCCCGGTGCGGACCCTGGGACGGCCTGCGCGCAACTTAAAAATTATATTCTGTTATTGTTTCTGTTTGTCACGTCAGATTTTAATAAACGGTTCACGCACTTGGCGTGAACCTTATTTTATTCGAACCGTTGTCGACTTATTTGTGCGAGTTCCTTATCCCGGATCCTCCCGCTACCGACATTCTGGTTTTCGCGGATTTCAGCTAGCCGGCAGAACGAGGAAATAGCTGACGGGGTTATAAGCTGCGGCTTACAGGAGGAAGAGAGCCGCAGCGTTGTACTGGGTAAGGTCGCGGTGTGAGAGAGACACCGCAATCGTTTCCCTTAGAAAACTCATTTTTTCGGTTTTCAGCTTTTTATTCAAAAACTAATTGATAAAATAGTTTGAAATTTTTACAGATTATAACTATATATATTCTTAATTACCAAAAATGTTTTCAGACCAGTTGATAATTTAATTTAAGAATTATAAGTTTTTTTAAAAAAAACACGTTTTTATTAAAAATAAAAGAACCATAAGAGCTAGGGTAACTTTTTTTCTCTGAAATTATAGGTATTTTTATGCTCTTTAAATTGGCCTCTGTTCGAAGCAAGTATCTCAATCCTGTAATTAAAAAAAATTAAAATTAAATTTTTCAATAATCGAAAATTTACGATAAAACAAAAACAAATAAGCTAAACAAAAACAGATTTTTTTTGCCGCCATCATAAAAAAGCAAAAAAAAATGTACCGTGAAAGATGAAAATCCGTTCAGTAGAAGCTGAGATTTACACACACACATCCATACGGACATTTTTCAAAAACCATTTATTCTTGTTCCTGACACCTTAAAATACAATTATAAACTATTTTTCGAACAACTCCAAAAATTACTATCACAATGCTTCCTCTAGGAGGAAGCAATATAACTTCTTTCATAATTTTATGTACAAAAATATCCTAAATGCGAAGTACACTCATTTTTATTCCGAAAATATGTCTAAACCATTTCGACTACTCGAATTTTAATACTGAAATATTTAAAATTTTTCAACTAAAATCTAGGATTCAGAACATTATAATAAATTAAGAATACAATTTTGCCCTGTTTACTTGTTATGTCAAGAATTAACCTCTAGGCGACCGAGCTTCAAGAGGGAGCGGGTAAAGAATCATGCTTTAAAGAAACTTTCCGAAAAAAAATTTCTAATAGGATCATAATGATATCGGTCAACCAAGAGGCGGTACCAAAAGGTGCCACCTCGACCAGGAAAGTCAGGGAAATATTTTCGATTTTTTGGGGGAATTTTGGGGAAGTTTTTGATACTGAGGGTCACCCAACGCAATTCTAGTACATATTTATTAGAAAAATTTTAAAACTACTCTTGTAAAAGCGAAGCAACCTCTATTTTCCAAATCCTTTTTTCCAAATCGTTTCTCGTACTCGGCTATGGATTCTCAATGTTATTTTTCGATTTTTATTGCGGTCGAGTCCAAGTCAAAAGAGCTGACCGATTAGCTACATTAACCCCAATTTTCATCAAATTTTATGCAGTCAAAATTGATGACACGAAAAGGTGTCTGACCACCTGGAAGTTAAAAACTAATAAACATCGAGTATCAATATATAATTCTATAGTAAATTAGACAAAAATAATAAAATTTATTATTCAATTAGAAATCAGTGTAAATAAAAAGTTTTAATTATATTAAAAAAGTTTATATTTTTACTTCTAGGGTCATTCCAGTTACATCACTCACTTAGATTGGTCTCTTCAAGGACAATATTTAAGAAGTAATAGTGAAGATTTCGAGCTATTCTACTGTAAGCTTTACATTATATCTTTCTGATTTACACAAACTTTTTGCTCACGTTCTTTTGGCAGCTTATTAAAAAAAGTAATGAACCCCATTTGTTAAAAACGTTTTCTGCGATAGAGGATTTAATTTTTTTATTCAATAAAAAATAATCCTTTTTCTTTAAAAGCGATTTATTATTGGTCTTTTAATTGAAAAGTTTTGTTTATAAATGCTTTGTTTCAAGTTAACAAGACGTTCTTTACTTAAAAAAGAAATTATATTAAATATTTTTAGTGCCTTTTTAATTAAAGGTTTACGTTCTTATATGACTTAAAATTATGTATAGTATTTAATTTGAGAATCATTACGTTTCGTTTTGTTGTGAAAAATTTTAATTCTGGTGGTGGAAGCGGTGTAGTGAGATCAGGTACAAAAAAAAACAAAAAAAAAGTAATTTTTTTCTCACAAAAAAAGGTATTTATATGATAAATTACTGAGCCGCTCGATTGATAGTCAGTTAAATACTAAATATTAAGAACGACCTTTTACAAATACATACAAAGTTAATTTTAATAGAGCATACATCTAAGTGTTTGGTTTAACTTGTAACGGATAAATATAGGTGTACGCGAAAAAGAGCACGCAAGAGTTTCCAAAAAAAAAAGAAAATCGAATAAAGGCTGCGACTGGACGACGTTTCGCAAGAAACGAACAATTGTATTGCGAAGGCAATAGCGCCGAATATTGTTAAATCGAAGGATTGTATATATTATTTAATTATAACACTAAGAGCTTCCGATTAAGATCAGTTTATGTTTATTATGACCCACTCAATCCGTATATTTACTACAAACTTGAACAAGAGCCGCTCCGCGGTCTACAATTTAAGCGAGCAAGATTAAACTCGTGTTGTCATTCTCTAAAACTATAAAAAAAAATAGAATTTAAATGGTTTGAGTTTTATTTCAAATTACTTCTAATAAAATGCAATTATATCTAATCTAGATTTGAGTTGTCTGATGAGATAGGAAGTAAAATGAGTTTTTCAATTGGTTGTTGTAGAGTAGAACTTGCAGTTTTGAGAATGACAACACGAGTTAATCCATCTGATCCAGGATGAAGAACATTGAGCCCCAACAAAATTTATTCCGCAATTGGAAAAGAGAGTTTGACATAACCCACGTCGACTCACGAATCGACAAAAAGCTGCAATAAAACCTTCTGTAGAGTAATCTGAGACAACTTCAAGATGTACACCAGTCGGAAAAAATATCTTGTTAAACGGAAATTGGAATTTTTTATTTTTACCTCGTGTAAAATGAACTTGTCCGTTAGGTTAAAGTTTGTTAATTTCCCTTTTACTACGTGCACATTAATCAACCTAACCTAACGAACGAGTTCATGTTACGCGAGTGTTACATAGATGACTAGATTCTAATAAGCGCGAAATCGTCGCGACGTGCGAGTCGTTGCATGCAGCGGTAACGGCGCTTACAGCGTCTCACGCCATCGGAGGTCAAAGGGAGAGGATTAGAAGCACAAGCAGCGGCACTTAATGTTTTGACAGCAGTATCGACCTGTCCCTTAACGGGATCAGTTAAATTTCCTGCTCCTTTTGATCTCGGTGTTTTTTCTCGATTAGAATACTCTTGTTTATGAATACCTTTATTGCTCTTTATAAAGGCTCCGCTGCATAAAAGCGATAATTTGCAGTGAGAGCATTGGCTTGAAAGTGCCGCTTCCTGGTGTTGTACTGGAGGAGCCGGGTTTCCGACGTACACCTCGCGACAATAGCATCGGCTTGAAAGTGCCGCTTCCGGGGGTTGTACTGGCGGAGCCGGGTCTCCGGGGTACACTTCGCGACAATCATGAGCGCCTGGACTCTCAGTTTTAAGGAGTTAGAGCTCCAAAGCGCTGCCGGCGGGCCCTGGGCGCACCGCATCATTTTTTATTTTTCATATATTAATCGTTAAGCACACACCGCACATTTTTTTTTGCATTTTTCTTGGGGTTTTTATGCCGAAAAGACTTTTCCCGACGAGCCAATAAACATCATTTATATTGTGGCTCAAAAAATCGAGTTGTTTTAATTAATCATCCCATTCCTTTCAACTAAATAAAATGAACCACGAAATAACTCCGTCAAGGAGGAGTTTCGATTCAACATTTTTGGTGCCTCCTGTGAGGTGTGCGCTCGAAATTTAGAGATCGCGAGTGTGGCTCGCTTGACAAAGATTCGAAGTCCGCGCGAGGATCGTGGTATCCAGGAACGCGAAGCCCAGCAGTAAACGCCGTGGAGTTTTCCAAGGGAATTGGCCATCGTCTCCGAGTGTCCACACCATCCAGTTGTCAGAAAAGCCGCAGCTTAAGTATTAATTTAAGTATTCTTGTTGCTTATTACATTTATATTTAAATATTACATATGCGTGTCAAAATAGTGAGTTAGTTTTTAGTTATTAATAAGTAGTCTTTGTAATTAGTTCTTAAATATGTTTGAAAGGCTTCAGTTCATAGGGAATCTCGCGATTTTATCATTCATTTATAGAAAATTGTGTAAAAAAACGGACGTTAAAAATACGTTTTCTTGACATAGTACATGTAATAATTAATAAATTGCGTGAAATTAAAATCATAAGTACGTTGCAACAAAAGTATAGGACCGGTCCGGATAAGTTGAATTCGGCGAACAGTAAAATAATGGTCTTCGTCACGAATATAAACAATTCAACGAAGTAGTCGAGCGCTCTAGCCCTTGTTTGTTTACGTTCGTTTTCGTGCTTTGCCCGGCGCTCTTTGTTTCACGTATTGACTTGTTTTCACTAGCGATATAAACATTTCGAAGGATTTCATAGGCTTTGTGTTTCACAGCTCGGCGAGTTTGTATACTTAAGCCGCTTTGCATTCGGCTGGACCGTCAACGATAAAAGCATTTTCAATTTAATTGCGATCGAATCTTGACTTACGATTGGATTGTTTTATTACTTGAATAAAAATGGAAAATCGCGTGAAAGTAATTGCGCAGAAGCGTGCGTCGCTCAAAACACAATTGATCGAATTACAAAATTTGATTATGCAAAACAAAATAGACGGACCCAATGCCAAATTAAGCCTAGCTCGCGTTAAGACTCTATGGGAAAGCTATGAGGAACTACACGACGAACTTTCTATACTTCAGCCAGATAATGATAAATTAGGGGAAATTGAAGAAATCCGCGATAAATACTTCACGCTAGTTACCCAAATTAATCCTGCGGCGACACAAATCGAGCGCGCCAAATGAAACCATGAATACCACATCTATTCAAGTAAGCAATATGCAACGAATTAAATTACCGGTGGCAGAATTGCCTAAATTCGACGGTAATCTTGATTATTGGTTATCATACAAAAATAAATTTGAGACAACGTAGATTCTAGGAAAGATATTATGGATTTACAAAAGTTTTTGTATTTGAAAGATTCTTTAAGAGGAGAAGCGTTATTCAAGTTATCTATATACGATCCTAGCGTGGACAATTATAAAAACGCGTGGAAACTTGTAAAGGAATCTTACGAAAGAAAACGAATTCTAATTTATAGAAACTTAGATGCAATTTTAGATACGCCTGGTATTACAAAGCCCACGCAAAAGGGATTAACGAAACTCGTTGCTGAGATGAAACAACACGTAAACGGGTTGGAGTAGCTGGGAATAAAGCCCGAGTTCTCAGTTTTTATTCGAATTTTAGAGAAAGCATTGCCTGGCTCCATACGTGCGAAATGGGAGAAAACTCTTACATTAGATAGATTTTCCATGCTGGAGCAGTTATACATATTTATCTCCGAATCAGCTTATCGAATTTTTACACTCGAGGAAGAAGCCGCGCGCTCGAAAGGAGAGGGCAGAAACAACAAACGGACCTTTGACAACAAAGTAACGTCTGTTCTGCCCAGCTGTAAAAACTTTATAAAAATCAAATTTTATTTACGTCCAAAGCGGCTCAAAAAAATAAAAAAAACAAATCTTACTTTGTTATATACAAAGATCACTAATTGTATTTGTAAAAAGTTCTGTAAATGCCCTGTTAAGCAATACGCTTGTTTAAATAAATGTAATACAGTTAATCCTTTTTCTTTGAATATGCCAAGAAATTGTGACAGTACAGTTGGCCCGGGCCAAACTGACTGTCACGTGGGCTCTTTACAATAAATCCTGAATCGCTTTAGCTTTCTTCCTATCGAGACCAGCCAACTCATTATCCAAATTCGACAACATCTGTGAATCAAATGTATGCCACGGTACTTCTAGTGCTTTCCAATCAGTATCATGCCACAGGTTTTTTCGCTTATTTTGTGGAGTGCTGTCTATTGCGTCGGGGACATTATCATCAAAAGGAGAAATTGTTTATTAAAAATCAAGTTATTTCTATGCACACGGAGTTTCAAACAAACTATTTTTTTTATTTGCAATAAAAGTGAAGGAGTGAAAATCATATAAATTTAATTTTTAACTAACGTAATTATTACCTGATTCAGTAGATTTCCTTCGAGAACACTTGGCGTTAACGTTGGGAGTCTGATTTTCTTTTGAAGAAGAACTGACTTTACTTGCTTGATTAGTCGGAGACCAATGTTGATTGTTTTAAAGAAGCATAAATAATTTGTCGTTCCACTCTATTATTAGCAAGTCATTGTCAATAACAATACCATCTTCTTCTAACATAAGGGAATCGCAATCTATTCCTAATTTTTACTGGCTGCTAAAATGGTATCTTGTATTAAGTACTGTATCCGCAAGGTTTTTTTCACTACCCTATTGAAAACATCGAGGTGGATTCGAGCTGGAAATCGAGCTCGATTTTCGATTTTTCCTCGATTAGCTCGATTCGCCTCGATTTCCACCTCGATTTTAAGCTAGAGTTGTCTCGATTTTCACCTCGATTTCGAGCTGGATTAGCCTCGAATTTCACCTTGATTTCGAGCTGGATTAGCCTCGAATTTCACCTCGATTTCGAGCTCTGTCCGGCTCGATTCCACTTCGATTTCGAGCTCCATTCGTCTCGATATGAGAGTGGATTAGCCTCGATTTCCACCTCGATTTAAAACTCGATTTCGAGCTAGACTCGCCTCGATTTCCACCTCGATTTCAAGCTCGATTCGCCCTGATTTCCACCTCGATTTCCAGTTGAATTCGCCCCAATTTCTACCTCCAATTCGAGCTGTAGCTGTCTCAATATTCCCCTCGATTTGGAGCTGGATGTGCCCCGATTTCCAGCTCGATTTGCCTTGATTACCACCCCGATTTCGAACTCGATTCGCCTAGATTTCCACCTCGACTTCGAGCTCGATTTCGACTCGATTCGACTCGATTCCCCTTGATTTCCACCTCGCATTCGAGGCGAATCGAGCTGAATATCGAGGCAGCTACAGCTCGAAATCGAGGTGGAAATTAGGGCGAATCGAGCTCGAAATCGAGGCGATCGATCTCGAAATCGAGGTGGAAGCCGAGGCGAATCGAGCTAATCGAGGTGGAAATCGAGGCCCATCCACCTGGAAATCAAGATAGAAATCGAGGCAAATCCAGTTTGAAATCGAGGTGGAAATCAAAGCGAATCGAGCTAATCGAGGTAAAAATCGAGGCAAATCGAGCTGGAAATCGAGGTGGAAATAGTGACGAATGTAGCTCAGAATCCAGGTGGAAATCGAGGCGAAACGAGACAACTCCAACTCGATATCGAGGTGAATTTCGAGGCAAATCCAGTTTGAAATCGAGGTGGAAATCGAGCTGGATTCGAGGCAAATCGGGGAAAAATCGAGTCGAATCGAGGTGGATTCGAGCTGGAAATCGAGCTCGAAATCGAGCTAGATTTCCACCTCGATTTTTTTAATAGGGTGGTATATTTGTCTCCTTCAAAAAGTGGATTTGATACTCTACATTCGGCGTTATTGATTTTTTCACGTTTAGTTGATTATTTTCAGCTCTAATAATAAAATCATGCTCTGATTAGGCTTACAAGTTTTATTTATGAAAAACCTTTTCATTGCATCCTGTCCGATCATTTAAAAATAAAAATTGAGCGACTTATTAAGTTTTAAACATGTACCAAAAGTAGGAGGGCGTGAAGAAAACTCCACCAAACCACCCCTAATTAAAATTTGGAAAATTTTCGATCAGATTTTGAAAGTTGAATAGTTTCCCTACCACCTCACGCAGTTTGTTCAGGCTCGGGGTTTTTTTTTGTAAATGCGGCGCGATTTGCAATTAACGAAAAAAAATGTCTAAAACTTAATAAATTTAAAATTTATGTTTCGATTGCGCTGAAACTCCGCACATAATGTGGTATTTATACAAGGACTTGATTCACGAAATTTCATATTTCTTTTTTTATTGGTTACCGAGATATTAGCATTTCAAAAAAACCCAGTTGTGCAGCTTTGAAGGCTTATTTCAAATTAACTATTGAGCTTAGCGACATCTAATTGATCTTATTTTGTGGATAATTTATTTATCTACAACTCGGCCGTTGACGACTTTTGTCCATCTCTCTTCAGAGAGACGCTGTAAAAATAAAACCAGAAAAAGTGCCCTATTTTTGCGATTTAATAAAACTTGCTACCAGAGTTGAGACTTCGCCTTGTTGGTTCCATATTGGGGGTACTCTAAGGAAGCGATTCCAAAAAAAAAATTGGCTATATGTCGAAATGCGCGAAAAGGCCTGTTTTTGAGCTTCACCGACTGGACTACTTCCCGTTAGTAGGGAAAGCACTTTTAAGCATATATTCACAGTATCATTTCTTTGTGGAATGTTTCCTACTCTCTGGAAACAATCGTTAATCAAACCTATTCCAAAAGTAAAAAATCTACCTAAGGGGGTCTTACACCTAAAATTATGAAAAAAATCAATTTTTTTTAAATTTGGTTTTTGGATTTACTATACTATCCAAAACTTACGCAAAAATTTAGAAAATTTAAAAAGTAAAAGCTTAAAATGTAATTATTAAAATTACTGAAATTTTGTATTGCAAAAAAAAATTACTATAAAAATATTGTAATTATTATTTTAAGTTTATTAAATATTTTTATATTATTCTTTAACGTTTTCGGATACTTTGATAAAAAAATTTCGATTTTGAAATTTGGAATAAAGCGCTCTCAAGCGCTGCAATCGTGTCGCCACGGTCGCTGTGTTAGTCAGCTTCTCGTACTCACTTTTTAGTCCTAATCACGATCGTATACACAGGTCTGGAAACTCCAGTGGTTGGGGTGACACTCTTAAAGGCCACGGTCATAGTTCTCAAATTCACCACGACATGGTGCGCTGCAATCGTATCGTACAGTGACGCATGCGCAGTAGTAAATACTTGTAAATACAGAGGCGGGGAAAAAACATTTAAAAATTAATACTTTTTATAGATCCATCGGCAGGCGAAGAAGAAATAATTTAAAATTATAAAAATTTAACCGAAATAAATGAAAAATAAGTAAACAAAAATATATGACTTTGTCTACTAAGGCGCGCGATTCTTTTTCGATAATTTAATAATAATAGTATATTACATACATATTATTATATTGTCAGAGTCCAAGATGGCGGGGAGTGTATTGCCTCCTGATATTTTCTATAAATGTCATTCTAAAATATTAAATGCTACGTTGTTTTGTGTTCTGTGCGATGGTGTTTATCATAAGAGTGATTTTAATAGAAAAAAAAAATGTCCAATATATAACTAATATAATGGTAATATGTGATGAACATTCAGAAGTAAACCTAACCTCTGCAACAAGTGATGATTCACGCATTATATTACTACAGCTAAAGAATCAATTAATGCTTAAAAACAAAAATATGATTGAAATAGGTAATAGTTATAAGAATCTGGAAGAAGATTTTAATAAATTAATAATTAAATATGAAGGACTATTGAAATAAAAAAGGGATAATGAAGAAGCTGGAAATGAGGAAAAAATAGATCTGGATAAAACAGTGTATAATAAAAACTCACAAATCGATGCTTTAACTACTGAAAATATACTACTAAAGGACCTTAAACTGGCTCTAAATGATAAAAACAAGTTACTAGAAGATGTAACGGTATGCCTTGCCCATAGACAACCCGACGTATCGATACGTACTCTCGGGAGTAAGCGCGCCGCGACCGCGCAACCTGGCGTACGCACGCCGCGCAAAAACCTCGCTCCCGCAAGTAGACTAGGCGAGCCGCGGGGATATAGGAGGGCCGCGGAGCACACTCAGCATGTGAAAACCCGACCTCTCACTCTGACTATCCAAAAACGGAGACGACGACAGACGTGAGGACCATCCACAGGACGGCTGACTGGTAAGCATTTGACTAGGCGGGCATAGTCCTAGAACGAAACCCGACCGAGTCGAAACCTTTGCAAGAAGGTGGAGGCGCTGCCATTTTTTTAATACCCGTTTTGCCTAAAAGGTTAGGTTAGGACTAGCTTCGGTGAAACTAACCAAGTCACCTTGCTACTAGACCTTGGTGGCGGCAAGACCTCCTAGAAAGAGATAGGTGGGGAGAAGGGGGGTGGTGTTTCGATTGGGGGTTCACTCAGATGGACTCCGCCAACTCTGAGACAGTCCTCCGCCTCTACCTCAGGGTACGCGCCGTGTAGGATTAGTAGGTAACTCCGACAGTAAAAGAAGATAGCCCAGTCGGTAAAACAGGGTCGCGGAGGAAACTTAAAGGATTCGCGTTTGAGCGTCGGGGGATAATTTTCTAAGTCGTTTCTTCAAAGAATAACCTCAGTCGGTAAGGTAGATCGCGCAAATATCTCTCGAGGTGAATTTCAAGACCATAGGTCAAATTACGCACGCTGCGCAATGATTAACATTAGACTGCAACGATAGCCCGATCGGTAGAACAGTTCCTTAGGTTCATCGTTTTAATACACATCAGTACATAGCTTCGATATACACTTTTGAATTATTGTAACAATTACACTGTGACGTGGCGTTTTGCCACGCACAAACGAAATTTTAAAATCTTAAAATTTAAAATTTAAAAGTAATTGTCGGCAAGGCAAAGGTATTGCCGAGGCTCGTGCGACAAGAAAGTCGATTATTTACGCGTACGAGCGCCATGTAAACACGCGCGGACGAACATTTCTCGGAAGCGAGCAATTAGTGGGGAGCGCGCAAAGTGTTAGAAATTTCGGGAGAGAGTCGAGCACTCACTCTCGCCCAGTCTAGCGACCAAGAAGGTCGGGTAGCGATCGCGCCAAGTACTCGTCATCGGAAGCCCAGCGAATGAATACCACCGCCCCGAACGTCCAGGAGGGTGAGCAGCATCCTGGGACTACCGACAAATAACAGCCGATGTAGCGACTGCGAGCCGACAGCCGACGCAGACCTCAGGACGGATGCGGATTACGAGCATCACGGCGAGCGGCGCACGGGCAGCGGCGTCAAGCGTCTACAAGCAGCGCGACCAGGTAGACCATAGACTTATAGAGATAGACTGCGCCTCCTGCCTAAAGCGCTGAGGACAGGATAAAACAGAGAGGGCAGTAGCTGGAGTCGTGCTCTCTCTTTCTAATTGCCGTTTGGTGGGGAGAAACTCGTAACTCTATTGGTCTATGGTTCCGAGTTAGAAAGAGAAAGAACGACCCCAGCTATTGCCCTCTCTCTTTTATCCCGTCCTCAGCGCTTTAGATAGGAGGCGCAGTCTATCTCTGTAAGTCTATGAGGTAGACGCGATCATGAGCGTGCGTTTATAGTTTAGCGCGAAAACAAATTTAGAGTACGAGCGAAGAACGCGTTAATGATTTTGTATTTGCTGAGTTAAATAAATAACTCGATGATCCGACCTCCTTGCGAACTATTAGCGAAAAGCGAAACGTAATAAAATTCTAAACATAAGCGAGATCCGAGCGCATTTTGTTAATTAGCATTTATAATTTAAAGTTTTGTGTTAAATAAAGTCAGATCCAAGCGAAACTAGCTTGGTGATAAACTTTAATTACAAATACGCGAATCGTTCATTTGCATGCTACATTTTCCCTCTCCAATAAATATCTACGATTAGATAATAATTCGGCGTAAGTGTGTGTGGTGCCGAAAAGGATCCACGCACCACCGAGGTACGCGTGCACAACACGGGCAAGTGCACGCGGAGGTAACAGTTAGCCGGACACACACACATAATAAACGGCGCGATACGATCGTGCCGGTGCGACAATTTATCCAATAAAAATATACCACGTAAAATACCCACGTCGCAACACTAAAAAAAGGACACCATTGCGTTTATAGTTTTCTCGATTTCTTAAATAAATAAGAATGAACTTTAGCTCAATTCGAATGATTATTTATACCCTTCACCACCTACCATCCTTTCGAGTCTCTCTCTAAATTAAATGAGTCGATGGAAGTAGAGTCTTTCAGTAAATATTAACATTCAAAATTTTGCAAGTTTCAATTCTAAAATAATTAAATCAAATTAGAGACGATTAAGCTTTGAATAGAGAGTGAACCTTGCAAAGAACTGCTGACAAAAGAGAAAAATAGTACTAAAATCAACCAAAAATCTTATGCCTAAACTTCATCATCAGTGAATATACCAACACAACAAAAAATTGTACCTAAAATCATAATTAGAAAAAAGAACAAAAATGATAAAACTAACTTGAAAGAAAAAGTATTACACTACCTAACAAAAGAGAAAACTATTCAAACAAAAAAAATCACAACGAAGAAAAATGATGAAATAATTATAAACTGTATGAATGAAGAGAGTGCCAAGATAACAGAGAAATTACTGAATGTTTTTAATATGGATCAGGAAGCATTAGAGAACGATATTAATACTAGAAATTTCAATTACTTGGAAAGAAAAAGTTCTATACTGAACTGTTATAGCAGGAAAGGTAAAACAACTATTATTATGGAGATAACATCAGAAATACACAAACTTATAAGAGAAAATAAAGATAAAATATTTGTTGGGCATCAAAATTGCAGAGTATTTGACATAATAAATCGACGCCTCCTATGCATATAATTCTATCTCAAATTAGCATTCAATATGATTCTAACTCAAAACCGCGTAGAA
>JAWWEO010019343.1:0-15097 GCA_035582975.1 Ormyrus labotus | reverse complement strand
AATTTGAATGCTGGGCGCTGGCGCCGCTGGCGATTGCGGAACGATTCTCCGTCAGTTATACCAACTTAACAGCACTTGAACTGTCGGAGCTCCAATTCGGAACAGGCCCTATGGGGCCCTACAGATATACTTCACCGAATGAAATAATTTGGGGACCCTAGACGCAATTTTTCCAGCGGCATCACTGCGTACATTCCTACAGTAAGCTTGTAGTAGAAAAAAGCCTAAGATGGTAACTCGTCCTAAAGAAAAAAAAGGAGTACGGATTCTTCTCTCTCTCTCTCTCTCTCTCTCTCTCTCTCTCTAGCGCGCATGTGATTGCCTGCAGCCTGATTAGTGATTTAGTCAATGGATTGCGCTAGAGTGAGAAAGAATATTTCCAAAGTATACCTTTCTCTCTCTATACGGCGAGCTGCACACTGCACTGTTTCTTACAAGAGTATATATATATAGGCTTTAAGTGCAAGCTGCACAAGCACAACCCATCATCGGTCACGACTGTAGTGGATACCCAGATGAAATATGCATTTTGATATTTGAAATGTCCTGAAGGCTGAATCTCGGTTAAAGCTGAACTCCTGAAGGCTAAATGTAATAAATATTATCGTTATGTTTAGAAAAAAAATCAATTTTTTATTCCCTGATTTCAGAATTTAATGATTTACAATCCATATACTCTGCCACTGTCCAGCTCTCACAAACAGGCAATAGGAATAATTCCAATTGCATTTTGCAGCGAAGAAGATCGATACCTTCTTGACCGTAATTATGAAAAGCAACCACCATCGAGAAAGCAAAAATTTTATGCCTAAAAATGAAGCAACAAGTGGTTATGAGTCTATGGATTGTGGATCTACACAACAGCAAACGTCTTCTATTTCTTCTTGTGTATGGGGTGTTGAAGATGCGCAAGAAGTGAGTAGCAAGAGAGGTATAGAGAAAAGAGAAAGCATATCTGACCATGATAGTAGTAGTTCTCAAGAGTCAACTATTTCGGCAATGCAAGAAGTAACAGTATCATCTCCCGTAAAAAGAGCTAGAACCTTTAATAATTAACTAACTTAAGTAGGGGTCAAAGTCTGACCCCTACTGCCTCTGTAGTAGAAAAACTTCATCTGTTCAGATGTATGCGAAACCAGTGCCTTCTCTCTTGTCATCCCACTACCTCCTTTGTTGTCATTCCAGTGCTTGACACTGGGATCCAGAAAACTTGATTTAAAAAAGTTGTCATGCCATTACTATAATTTAGTTAAATTTACGAGTGTAAAAGTAATACAACGTTTGATGATGATAGAAAAATGGATTCCAGTGTCAAGCACTGGAATGACACCGTCTTAATGGAAACCAGTGCGTAATGCACCAAAAGGGTGTTATACAACTTCGATGTCATTTAAGTAGCTCCTTTTTTGTCATTCTAGCGCCTTCTTTGATATCATTCCAGTACTTGACGCTGAAATCCAGGAAAAAGAAGAAAAAGAAGATTACCCATTTTATGTCTGAAGGTCCGCATACCAAACCCCGCCGTTTTTTAATAATTGAAAATTCAGTTTTATATGACCTTGTACAATTTGGTGCACGACGTTTCTATAAGATTATTGTCAATTACTTCTAAATTCAAACCCCCACAAATAAATAATACGATATCTTGTTTAATTTTTATTTATTCGAAAACAAAAAAAACAACGCCCAATTATTTATATAAATCGAATTTCCTTCAAAATCCGACTTGCATAAATGAATTCTTTAGATTTCTTTAAATTATTCTCTTTATTTTTGAATGTTACGTATTACTTAAATCTATGACGAAAAGGACAGGAATTAAGATTAAATAATTACAGCAATATTTTTATAGTATTATATATTTATTTAAAAAATGTATTATATAAAGTACAAAGTTTCATTTCTTATAAAATAATCTTTGGCTTTCTAAAGTTTTAATTTATTTTTCACATGGAAAAGTAAAAAAAATGTAAGACAATTCTTAACTTTTATATTTGAAAAATAATATATGTTAAAACGCATATTATTTAAAAACCATTTTTTGCGTTTAATTACACTTATTTATAACAGGAATATTATGAGTAAATTATTAAAATTTTCTTACACCCCGTTGGGCTTAGAAAAATTAAAATATCATTTATTCACAAAAACTGTTAATAATTAAGAACTGCAAATATCTGTAAAAAAGTGTTTTTGATTGGATTAGCAAAGGCTATTAGAAAAATGACAAAATTATGTACAGTTATTTACAATTATTATTTTCATTAAGGATCTCTTAAAGTTATATGAATTTTTTCATTTACCCCTATGAACTTGAGAAGTATCGAAAAATATAATAAAATATGCATTTCATGTTGTTTATGTATATTTATTTACAATTTCTTTTCCTTTCCATTAGCATACTTACCTTTCACTAATAAATGTACATTTAAAAATGTAAATTTACTATTTATATTTTTTAATTACCGAATATAGCTTGAATTTTATTGGAGCAAATAATATTTTACTGAGAATAATTTGCTGCAGCCTGTGCTAAAATTTATCGTTATTAAATTCCCTACAGATTTTCACGTAACAAGCGTTTTATAGCTTGATCTCAAAATCTCATAGAAATTTTTCCTACAAAATTATCTTTTCTTTTTCTCGATTATTTAGTAGAAAAATCAGACATGGGAAATTTGAGTTCTACATCAAATTTGACTTTCAACGCGAATAAAAAAGAAATTGTAAAAAAGAGAATACACGTCTAATTATTATTGTGAATGAAAGATTTTTAAAACTATTTGTTACTTATAATTATTTCGTATTTAAAAAACTTGACATAAAAAAAAATTTGGATTTCCCTGCTTGAAGATCAATTTTTGATGGTTTGAAAAAAAATTATATGAGTATAGTCACTTACATTGACTTACCTCCAGCATCGCTCCCTGTTGTTCTTGTGAAAAACGGCGAGCTTGATGATGCTGACTATCTCAGGCCGGATGGTAAACCAGAAATTAATGAAAACGAAATAGAACATATTATTAAAAGATAAAAAAAGTTTTCAGTAATTTTGTTTTTTATAAAGTAAATGAATTCTTTATTTTAAGTAAAGAAAAAGTTAATTATTAAATGTTGTGCATTAATTACACGCACAATTTTCATTCAACACCTTATATTTTTTTTGAGTTCATTACGTTGATTTATATTTTGTTTTGAAAAAAGATATAAAAGACCACATATGAGTGTCGAGGTTGTTACTGTACGGATTTCAAAAAATTATCAAAGTATAGATAAAAATTTGTAAATTTTTTTTTACAAAAAGTATCGGCACTTGTAGATTTCCAAGGTTTTCAGTCTAATTTTACAATTTTTTTAACATGTCTTTCAGTGTCCTGCGTTAATATCTATAGCAAAACAGCATAAAACCAACTCAAAAAAATTTTGAAATAAAACGGAAACTTGGGAAAGTGCGTGTCGATAATTTTATGTTAATAAAATAGTAATAAAAGAGATGTATGAAAATAATATACTTTAAATTTTGAAAAATTTTATATATGTATTTATTATCTTCTGTGTATAAAAAACCGTTACTTGAAATGAGTTTTACATCTCCCAACTTTTTTTTATAATTTAATTTATTGTTTGAAATTTTTGAAGAAAAATTACGTAGTTTTAAATATTTGTTTTTTCGTCAAAATTGAATGTATTAATATTGATTCATTTACAAGAACAAACATATAAAATATTTTTTTACTTTACATTTATTTGTGGCTTATAATTTTTTACTTTAAAAAGTTTAAATTAATATACGTGACACTATCAAAACTGATTTAAATTGGTTTAATGTACTCAAATGATCAACAAAACGTTACTCGTAAAAAACATACGAGTTTAAAAAATTATTTAAAAAAAACTTATGATCTAAATATGTCTTATAATTTAAATTGCAGTCTTTAAAATTGAGGTTGAAAAACTTTATGCTAAAGACTCATAATATACGCAAGTGTAAAAAATCAAAATATATGCAAGTGTAAATACAATTAAGAATTTCAATTGAGAAAAGCAATTAAACATAGAAAGGACAGTATTTTACGGAATAGTAAAAAAAAAAGTAAATTTCTTAATAGCAAAAACACTTGGATGTACATAATTACTATTTTAGTACTTTGGGGTACTGATAATTAATGGAGAATAGATGGATGAAATCTAATAATTTTCTGCTGGGTGCGCCTCAAGTTGTTTTAGTAATCCTAACTCTACATTTAAATGAAACATTATTTCTGAATAACAAATTATTTGCACTTCACTCCAATTTACCTAGATTTAAAAGTTAAATCGACAAAACTTTCCTACCTGCGTTTGAATAGAAGCTAGTTAGACCTTGCTCTGCTACCTGCCTTTTTTTACTTTCTTCTAAGTTTCACTTGTTTCCTTCGCTAATAAGCTGATTTTTTTATCAATAAATTAATATCAGTAAAACAGAAAAAGAAAAAACTAAATTTAAACTAAAAATTTTTTCTTTCTTTTTTTTTGTTATATATACAAACCACTTTAATACTGTAATTACACAAAAATACGTATCAAATATCTTTCGAAGTAATGCTTACAAATATTTTCATATACAATATGTCATAGAAAATAAGAACTAAGCCTTGTTTTGTCTATTTTTACTTTTATACAATTTAAAAGTAAGTAACTTTATTAAGAAATTTCAGGTAAACTACAAGACGTTTAAACGTTTGACTGCATTAAATAATAATAATGCCTTTGATAATGAGAGATTAAAAAATATATGAAGTAACGTGGAAAATAGGTCGTGGTCAAGTTTATTCGACTAACTTTTTTAAAGACAAATACAACTTAAAAATTATTCTGAATCACTCGTTATATATATACGTATATATATATTCTATATATAGTAGCCTATAGGCAACCTACAAAGGCTAAGCATATATCGTTCGACCTAAACTACGCTTCCGCTCTCGCATTTATTCTTTCTTAATTTTTTCCCTTCTGATACTATTTCTATTTTATTTCCTTGTTCATTTTAGCATTCCACTGTAGGAACGCCTGACCTTCGCTTATGTGGTTTTTATTTAAAGTAAAAAAATAAACGAGGGAAAAAATAAATGTTCAAACTCGCATTCCTAAGTATTTTTCTCATTACAATATTTCTGGTATTTCTAGTTACAAATTTGAATCGGAGGTGAAAAAGTAATTATTCTTGAAGTACCTTTGCTATAAAACACTAAACGCTTTACTTTAAATGAACATTTAAACCATAAACTAAACATTTACGATGTAAGAAGTGTGTAGTTTGCATTTAAGTATAAGAAATCTACAGTTAAATTCATTAATCTTAATTTATACAGTCAATTCAAATCAATAAATCAATTAATTTGTTAGCTATTCAGTAAACGCAAATAACAATTAAAAAGATATATTAATCATGAATGAATGGAGTTAGCTTTTTTACAGAGGACTTTTTTTTAGAATTCATCGTTAAAGATTAGAATTTCCTGGTTTTCGTTACTAATTACGAACATACTACAGTTAATAATTATGCTCATTGAGAGAAGCTGTCAATTAGGTGAAACATTGTAGCTTTATTTTCTTTCTTTGACGATCGAAAAAAAACAAAGCAAAAATGAAGATGGTTTCGGCAGAAAAACTTAACTGAGATATTATTCGATAATAATCGCAATTCATCTTATTCTGTTTTTGTTTTCAATACGCATTATTTACTTAAATGCTTTCCCTTCTCTCACTCAAAATGCGAACTACAATGAATCTCTTCCTGCATTCCTGTATCCTGATTGTCCTGACTGTAGGGGTTTTTCTTAGTTCATTTTCTGTCCCTTTCTCTGAATTTTCTCAGACTTCCCTGTATTTCTTTCATTTTTCTTTCATTGTCCTGTGCTTCTAGCCTGTTTTTTGTTTTAGCCTGTATGCCTGCATATCCCTGCCTGCTCCAGTACTAATACAGAATCGCAATACTGCTATGCGATTAGAAGTCAAGAAGTAGAATGGGGTTCACCTGAGGTTTAAAAGTCACAAAGCAATTAGTAGCAGAACTATATTATTTTACTAGAAACGTCAATTTTTAAAGACTATGAAAAAGGATAAATGCATATCAGAATGTCAAAAACAAAAAAATTATACATTTATAACACAAATTGCAAATTGAATTTGATCTTTTATGTTTTCTCAAAATTTATTGTATTTATGAAAAGTTTCATTTAATGAGATTTTAATATGCACATACCCTGATTTAAAGATATCCTGATTTATCAACACTGGTATCATACAAATTGAAAAATAATTTACTCTTAAATAGATTAATTAATCCTAAATAGATTATAAATTACTCAAAAATATAAAATACTCTGAAGAAAGTTTCTTTTTTGTACGTTTAAATTTTATTTACAAGATATTAATTTTTTTTTATAAAAAGTACAAACTCCATGAAATCTATAAATGTTTCATCAGGTATCTATTGATGTAACAGAGATTTTAATCTATTATGTAAAAAGTTTTATAGTAAGAAACTATAACATCTCGTTTATGGAGGAAACAGCCGAAGAAAGTGGTAGCGCCACCTAATTTTGTTTATTATTCTATCCCTCTTTTAAGTGTGTTATTCTATTCTATCATTGAAAATATTATTGAATTAGATCGCATCATAATCGTCTTTAATATCAATATTTTCCTTTACAGATATATGGAAAACTTATTTTAAATAGCTTATTACTTTTTAAGTTACTTTTCAAGTATTAAGTTGTTAAAATAAAATTAGCTTTTGGGTGATTAATAGGTTTTTTAATAATATTTATTTTTTAATATTTAATTATTTTAAGAGGAGTAGAATAAGTATAAAATTATAGATGGAGCTCCAGCATTTGCATGGCTTGATTTTCCATATCTGTTTAAATACATTATACACATTACATAATATTTTATATATAATATATTATTTATGCTCTTTGAAAACTTATTACATAGGTATTAGTGTGAACTGTTAAGAAATAGGACAAAGAGAAAAAAACCTTGAGAGTATGCAAATGGGCTATTCAATGTACCTTTGAAAAAATCTCTTAAATATTCTAAAATTGCAGCATAGTTGATGAATTTTACTAAAACTTTTATCACGCAAATTATTATCTTACTTTCTTCCTAGCTTCCTATCCTCTTAATGTAAAAAACTGGAAGATGTAACTAAGCCTCAAGAAAGATTGCAATCTATTTTTTCCTTATAAAATTGAGATGAAAACGTAAATTATTATAGAACATATTTCTAAAAATGATACCTTTTAAGTTATCTTTGTATGTATTTATGTTATTTAAGTATCTATGTTTTGATCAAGTGAAAGGTACATAAAAACTAAAAGGAATGATGTAAAAGGTAAAATGATATTTTGCTTCTTTCATAAATTTTTCAGAAATCAACACAAAGATTTTAAGAACAAAGAATGAAGAAAATAGAATAAATATGATTAGTATAAAATCAAATTTGATTTTTTCAACATCATGCTTTTAAATATAACAATGACAAAAGAATTGGAACAATTACTTTCATAAAATACTTAAGGAAAATTCTTTCTTTTGACATTGTGATTTTGTACAAAAATGTAAAATTTAATAATTATTATTACCGTATGAGAGAGAGAACCGGGAAAGCTGCTGGTTCCTTTGATTTTAATATCTTCGTCCTCCTCCACCACCACCGCCCATACCGCCACCCATTGAGCCACCTCCGTAACCTCCTTGGTTGCCACCGCCATAGCCTCCGCCGCCGCCGCCGCCTCCACCGCCACCGCCGGACATACCTGTATATTTATAATTTTCTTTATGTATATATATATATAATCAAATTGTTTTAAATCAGACATTGAAAATTTGTAAGGAAGTCTATACCATAAGGTGCAGGTCGTCCACTAGAGCTGAAGTTGTTCCTTACTGGACCGCCTCCATAGCCTTGCTGGTAACCTCCTCCAAAATTGTCATTACTCCAGTTACCACCACTGTTGTAACCACCTTGACCTCCTTGACCACCACCTCCCCAGGCACCACCACCTTGATTTTGATTTTCCCAAGGACCATTGTTACCCCAACCACCTTGATTACCGCCACCGTAGCCGCCTTGATTTCCACCCTGATTCCAGTCACCGCCGCCGCCGCCGCCGCCACGACCACCCCAACTGCTACCGCTTTGATTACCCCCTCGCGGTCCACGTCCGCCGGATTGGCTTCCACGGCCACCACCGCCGCCACCGCCACCACCACCACTGCCGCTACCACCGCTTGTTGCTGAAGCCATCTCTGCCCTGCTGAGAGCCTGAAACATATAATAAAATTATTTATTTACTTATTTATTTATAATTTTAAATGGACTAGATTATCATCAAAAAAGCATGGTTTTTAAAATTATATTATTTTACTGCAAAAGCTTTTCTTTAAAAATTAAAATTAAAAGTGAGGATTACCATTAATTATAAAGTTAACAAAGATGTTTTAGATTAGTCAAATAAAAAAACTAATGACACGACTAGTATACCTTCTTAACATCCACGTGTTTTCCACGAATTTGGTGGTTGCGCTGTAGACAAATTTTATCAACAGGGTCATAGTCATCAAACTCTACAAAACCAAAACCACGTTTCTTTCCAGTTTCCTTATCAGTGACAATGCTGACAGAATTTATGTTGCCATAGCTTTGGAAATACATTCTCAAGTCTTCTTCTTCGTGGTCATCCTTCAGACCTCCAACAAAAAGTTTTTTTACAGTTGCTCCAGCCTCTGGCCTACCAATTTCTTGCCTTGGTACAGCCCTTTTAGGTTCAACTACTCTTCCATCAACTCGATGAGGCCTTAAATAAAAAAATATAATATTATTACTCCTGAATAAAGTGACAGTAATACAAACTTTCATAATTATGAATCTTTTAAGTTCAAAAAGTTTTGTTGCCTAAAAAAAAAAAAAAAATTTACCTGGCATTTTGTGCATCATCAACCATGTGAGCTCTAGAATAGGTGATGAATCCAAATCCTCTTGAACGTTTTGTTTTTGGGTCTTTCATCACAACAACGTCTACAATGTCTCCCCATTGTTCAAAATGTTTCTTCAAAGAATCATCAGTCGTACGATAGTCCAAACCTCCAATAAAAAGCTTCCGAACATGTTCTGGCTCGTTTTTACCATCCTATAAAAAAAAGGTTCAGTAAATATTTAATTGAAAATTTTCAGAATAAATAAATTTAATATTAAAATAAAACGAATATTTTTGCTACATGAAGAAATTTGGGAATCCTGTTACTTGTATTTACTGTCCGAAAATAAGTCACATTATTTAATTCGGCAACAATTTAATTTGAAATTTTAAAAAAGAAAATAAAACAAATTTTTTTACTTTATTGACAAAAGTTTGGAAAGTTAGCATTGAGAGAAGGTTGTGAATATCGTCAAATCAGATAGACGCAGGCGGTAGAAAAATGGCGTGGTGGCGTGGCCACGCCGACGCCCGCGACCGTTCCTTTCACTTATTTTTTTTTTTTTTTTTTTGTAGTACCGTACAAATGTGAATCTGTGGTTATATATGAATTTAGCGCATTAAAATCATTGCATTGGATTTCTTCGAATTCAGAAAATATTTTACGTGGCCTTTCTAGGAAAAAGCTCGATAATACAAATATCGGAGCACAAGACGACGCAAATGAAGCGACGCGACGCGCCGCCATGTTAATGTCCGTTGGCGTGTGTGTTCGTTATTTCTTTGGCAACGAGCATCGCAGGCCGCAACGAAATAAAATTGATTTAGATATAATCGTGATTTCGATCGTATAAAGAAAGAATTTGGAACGAAATTGTTTTTAATTGAATTGCAACTCAAGTAGCCTTACAATAATTCAAAGATAAAAGTAAAAACCGGTAAAAAAAATGGTAAAAATAAAATAAAACGTAAGGATTCGAATTTGTAGATGATTAGAACTTACGTCATGCTCCATTTTCACCATCTTCGAGGATGATGCGGATCGGCGTGTTGCTGCGGAGCGCCGCGTTTCGAAGCCTTTTCGATGAAATGAGGGTTCGAAAGAAAGATGCTGCCGTTCCACGAAGTTGGTGAGGCGTTAAATTTATAGCTGAATCTACAAACGGCTCGGTCAGCGAATCTCGATCGAACGACCGAGCAATACGTCTGGACTGAGCGACGGTCGGCGACTCTATGACGCCAGCAAGGGGCTCGCAAAGCTCGCACACTGATGAGGAACACGGAGTAGGAGTAGGTACGGAACTACGGCTGGAATTACTTGTAGTAGGGGTAGTAACTACTCTAAATTTGAGAGTGTGCGCAACTATACTACACGGACACGAATCGCCTTACCCTCTGGGAATGGGAATTGGGAATGTCGATATCTAGAATTAGGAATAGAAAAAATGGAATTTACTTTCAAATATATATACATATATATTACATATGTATAATTACTATATATAATAATATTAATATTAAATAAGTAATTGATTTTTCAATTATTCTTTCTTGCCACTAAAGAGGGCGCAAAAGCATGGCGATTTCACATTCCACCATAGCGCTTTTGTTAGCTTTTGACGTTGCGTACTTTTCAATAGCTCTATAATATTTAATCACCGATCAGCGACTCATAAAACTAACAAAAACAATTTTTACCTAGGATAAATTTAGTATAAAAAAAAGTTTTTGTTGTTATTTTGTTGATGGTAAAATTTTATCCAATTTTTCAAAGTAATTAAGGTATACTTCCAGTTCCAGGATTCCAAGTTCAAAGCGGCATCACACCAGTGAGGGATATTTGAAAAAATTCCGGTATATGGATCAATCCGCGTCGTATAGTAGCTTACCAAGTCATTTTAACAATGTAAACAATGAAATTTATTATCAAAGAATATATAAATAGTTTTATAAGTGCAAAAAATAATCGATAATTCTTTTTTGATGATTGAAATTAAATCAAAGTAATATTTTTGTTATAACCTATTACTATAACTTAGAACGTCACTTTAAAATGTTAATAAAAGATTAAAATTCCTTCAAATTATTTTCAGGTGTTGTCCACTTATTGAAAGAAGTTAGATTTCTAAATACCAAATAAGAAATGAATAAACAAAGAAAGCTAGATGGCAATCCCAAGCTTCATGGATTTCAGAGACAATTAGAAGCAGATAAAATTATTGGTGCTACTAAATCTAATGGGCAGCTTATGTACCTCATCAAATGGTACAGCAAAATGTGAAAAATATATTTATTATTCACTGTACAAATTTTTTTTTTATAGGAAAGGTACAGAAGAAATTGACCTGGTTACAGCTGAAGAGGCAAACATTTTCTGTCCTCAAGTTGTAATCCAATTCTACGAGCACAGAATAATTTGTCAAATTTTGAAAAACCAGATATAACATGAAGACTGATATTTATTTATTTTTATACTAATTATGTGCAATATTTATTTAAGTATTTATAAATTAATATATACAAAACTTCTTAGATGTTATTGAGATAGTAAATTTATTATGTATTTATTGTAAAAAATTGTTTTCTACGTTATTAAATATTTAAAATTTAAATTTCTTTGCAAATATTTTATAATACGTATATAATACATTTTATAATAATTATAAAGCATCAAAATTTTTCTATTTCATAAAATTTTATTGATTGAATTTATACAGATTAATAACATTTTCACAAATTAAATTTATCGTTGACATAAATGTTTTAGTGTAATGATTAATTTAAGATTACATATAGGTACAATTATAACGACAGAAAAATGTGTACAAGAAGCAAATTTTTGCCCATTTTTCGGTTTTATTGTTTTTTATCATTAAAATGCTTAGATGGTACGAAAAAATATTGCAAAAAAAATAGATTTTTAAAATTTCAGAAATTTTCTGAAAAATCGTATTCAAATATTGAATATGTATTTAATAAAAATAATAAAAGTTCATTTCATTAAGAAATTTTATGGGAGTAATTTTAATATCTGTTGAAAAAGTAGTAGAAATATAAAAAATTAATATAAATATAATAATTAAAAATTCATTATATTATCAAAACATATTATTGTAGGTATATTCGCATAAACATCGTTTTTTGAGTGACACGACATTCAGTACAAATACAAGCTATAGGTTTTAATTGTTTAGTATAACATGATATATAGTGTCAAAATCACTTATAAAAATTGATAGTTGTATTTATTTTTAATTAAAAAATCTGTATACATATTCATCAGTCATTTAGTTGCGCTTTTAAAAAATGTATAGTTATAAATGTTTGCTAATTAAACGGGAAAATTTGCTATGTTTCATAAACATTCTTAGTTCTTATTTTAAATACATTAAACGCAAAACTTTTATTGTTTTATACATGAACTACTTACTATAAGAAACTTACAAATTACATGACTTTTAAATGATCTTCCAAAAATGATAAACGGCGAATTGTGAATCAATATTTCTATAAATGCGAATTTTCTTATTACGAAATATATTGTAAATTAATTTTATAATATTTAACCATAATAATTTAAACAAACTAATATAATAAAATTCATATAAAAACATTACAGACAAGTAAAAACAGATTTTTTAAGATTATTATAAAAATTTTTTTTCAGTCGTAAATAAAAATTATTATATTATATTTATATTTTTTTATTTTTTAATACCAGAAATAAGAAATTTATTAAAGCTATTTTAATTACGCTACTTTAGTTTAGCTGTTTTCGAAAATTTAAAAAGGCACATATATAATATACACTTGATATAAAGCACTTCTTAAAAAAATTAGATACGTTTTGTACCTTAAGTTCAAATATTTTTCCAAATAAATAAAATATTTAAAGGGATTTATTTTAATTTATCTTTTGCGAATATTAGATTTCAAAGATTCGGCAGTTCTGCGTCTCCAGTGCATGTACGTATCTTTTTTTACGAACGCTGATTCCTCTGTTTTTAGAAATTCATTATTCTTTTCATTTCTATTCCATGAACTAGCATTTAAACTTTCTTGATTTTGTTTACCTCTTAAATTGGCTCCATCAGTAGAAGTTATACTACTACCACTTTCTCTTTTTCTATAAATAAATTTTTATCTATTAGTAAAATTATTACGCCTACTATCTAATTTTACGCGAAAAACGTTTATAATTACTTGCACTATTATTAAATTTAATTGTAAAAGGATACACATATTGTATTTATGTTTTAAGTTAATATTACTAATAAAATATAAAAAGACTTTATCGCAAATATCAATAAAAAAGTTTAAAAAAAAAAATGATAAGAGAGAAGTTATATTTATTATATTTTACATAAATAAATATGGGAGTAGAAATAAATAAATTATTAATAATTTTAAAGAAAATTATAATTTTTTTTCTGTAACGAAATAGCAGTACATACCTTGCAGGTGAAGCATGAAATGAAAAATTGGAAAAACTAGAGAAGGCGGGACTTTGCCCAGAAATTTTCTCCTCGATTAAACGATTCAAATCAAGCGCTTCTTTACGGGGAATAGGATCAGTATAGCTGAAGTTTATGTTTTTATTATTTTCGAAGACAAATTTTTGAATACTGATTGGACTCCTTATTGTTTGGAACGTATTTCGTGACTTGCCTTTTTCTGTTGCACGTTGCTAAAGAAAAATACAAAATAAATTTATTTTAAGAAATGGAAAATTATAAATGTATTTAAAAATGTAGAATATGTAAATTCTTTTACTTGAAGTGATTTAGAACCGACTGAGTTTGATTTTGAAGCTTTTCTTGTTTTGTTTTTTGGAGAAGCTTTTATAGTCTTTTTGATTTCAATATCAGATTTCTTTTTCGTTTGAGTTAGCCTATCTTTCTTTGACTTGAGTTTGTTTTTTTCTGTTGGTTTCTCTTCTGGTGAATTTTCGATGTGCTGTGTTGAATCTTTATGAACATTGATAATATTGTCAATGCTTCCTTGTTCTTTGCAAGGATGGTGATGTTTTATGTGACGATGCAAATTATCTTTGCGGCGAAATTTTAAGTTACAATGCTCACAGTTGTACGGTTTTAAATCTACAAAATCAAATTTTTTTAATTTTAGCAACTAAATAGATTATAAAAATAATTATGTGATAAAATTATTTTATATCATTTATATACTTTTATATAAATCTTATATATTTACAATTTCCTATACTTTTAGAGACTTTTTTATCTTTATTAAATTTTTTAATTTTTATAATAATATTTAACTAATTTTACCAGAATGCACAGCCATGTGTCGTTGAACTTCAAATTTACTTAAAAATACTTTGTTACAATTGTGACAAGAGAAAGGCCTGCTTTTCTCGTGTGTTTTTTTATGGCGTGTCATTAATGACTTAACTTTAAAGCTTTTCGAACAAATTTCACATTTAAATGGTCTGTCAGCTGAAAACGAAAATAAAAATGATTAAATTTTTAATTAATGTAAATTATGTTGCATTTTTTATGTTCTCACATGAATGCGATCGTTCGTGACGTTTTCTATTAGGATCGAAAGTAAAGACTTTCGGACAGAATCGGCATTTGAAAGCATTTTTTGTGTGAGTAGTCATATGATTCTTCAAATATTGTTTTGTACTAAATTTCTTTCCACATTCGTTACACTCTATATCATTTTGCTCTGCAAAAGTAGAAACCATTGTTAATTAAGTTCGATTATAAAAAAGTGCAATATAAATAGCAGAGCAGCACGTTGGACAATTGTATGTTAAATCGTTTTTTATTATTACGCAGAGTGTTTAAAAAGTTCAGGTACGACAGAATTTCATACAAGCTATCCATCAAATTGCTATCAATCAGATAGCCAGAGAAATCCTAAACCTTTATCTTCGAAGTTTTTCTCTACGACTTACGATTTTCACGAAATTCTACTGTATCTTAACTTTATAAATACCCCGTATATCAGAGAATAATGGGAGTAGGTTGCAAATTACATGGATTTTTATTAAGGTTGGAAACGTGTTCTTTTAACACTATTTTTGGGCAATATTATAGTTTATTGCGACGTTTCGTCCGTTAGGTTTTCGGACATCTTCAGGCTTCTTTAGGCCGAAAACC
>JAWWEO010019342.1:0-15098 GCA_035582975.1 Ormyrus labotus | reverse complement strand
CTATAACTTTTGAACAAATAAAGATTTTTAGATGATCTTTTTTTTAATCGATAGGATTTGATCTCACCTTTCGAATGCCGATAGTTAACATACTGTACCGAAAGCAGATGAAAAATTATAAGTGATTGAACAAAAATTGATTTTTCTTAGATTTTCGCTGCGACAGCTCATAATTTTTGAAAAATTGAGCGTTAGACCGAATGGACGCGGCTCTTTCATATTTTAACATTAGAAAACGTATACCGAAGTTTTAAGAAAATCCGTCAACCGGACCCCTGGTCCTCTCCTGGTGAGTCTGATCATTCTGGACAAATAAGTTCACTTTATAGTTTGAGATTCTTCCGTAAATATACCTCTCAGCCTCTGCTTAAGACTGGCCAATGCTCTTTTGTTTCTCCACTTCGATTACTGCTTCATAGTGCAGTTAGATGCACAAGTACAAACAAAATGCAGAATACAGATAATTTTAAATTCAGGTATCAGGTATGTGATGAGTGTTGGGGGAATTCATCATACCACCTCTCATAGGATTAGTTTAGGCTGGCTGCGTCTGGAAAGCCGCAAGTCATACGTAAAGTTGAATTAAAACTTTTGACAAAATTTTTATCGTAAAGATGTATTAAAAACCTTCTTAGAAATTTAAAGGAATTCTATCGATTATTTTTGGTTTTGTTGACATTTTTCAAAATGTCAAAATTTTATTTTAACGATATTTTTTTAAATAGTTGTATTATTCCGAAGATTTTCTACACTAACTCATTCTAAATATAAAATATTCTCTGACATCTTATGAACTAATGCAACCCTTTAGAATCAACCTATCATGGTGCTGCAATTTAATTTATTGAGAAATTCATGTCCTTATTAAATTGGTAAATTTTAATTTAAATTTAACCTTTTAATTGATAAGATAATAGTAATTTTTTCATAAATTTTCATTTATAATATAAATTAATTATTTCATTGTTTTAATGTTCTCTATGAGAAAGCATTGTGCCAAAATCGGTTGTAACGTTTTTTCTATATTAAAATTTTCTTCAAAAACTTGAGTTTAGCTAAATACTGTTTGAATTTCATTATTTGAAGTTTACATTCAATATAAATCCTTTTGTAAATAATATGTAAGATATTGTATCAAATGAAGTCAGTGTGGAGATGTCTGTTCTGACTTTTAGATTCGTAATCGTTGACCTAGAAAAGTCTCGAAGCACATTTAAAAGAAAAAAAAGGAGAAACATATACGCTCAACGGATTGAACAAAATCTTTGAAATTTAAAGTCAGATTGTGGAGGTCTCGAAAGGCACGCTGCAATTTCAAAGTTACTTAACTTTTATCCTTGATAAATTTATTCGGAAGGATGAGCTTTTGATTTTGACCGTTAAAGACTGAAGTGATCAGTTTCTTTATAAATACGAAATATATGCTTAATCAGTAATTAAGTAAGCTGTTAATTAATAAATATTAGCATATGAGCCCGTTTAAAATTAGCAGTGTAAATCGATAATTGAATTTTCGAAATAAGTATAAACATAACGTTAATTTCATTAACGAAATATAAAGAAAAGGACTCTATGTATTATATTATGCGTCTCGTTCGAAGATTATTACATGTAGTACTGTCAAGTACGCGGAATAATCCACACGTTCAGAGTTAAAATTTGAAAGATCTGTGCTCTGCGCGAGGGCCTCACCGACGCGGTGCATGCGCAGATCTATACTCATGTTGTTTTGTTGTGCGGAATACGATACACGTGAGGAGATAACCTTTAAGCTATAATTATTGATAATCGAGAAACCCTAGCAAGAAAAATGAGAAAATGAAAGAAGAGAAATCACTCTCGTTCTTGATCAAGAGAACATGAGAGTAGCACAAAAAAGAGACTTATCGAAGAGAGGATTATCGAGGATCAAATAACTAACCTAACAAAGGGCTTTAATGATTTTCTTCAAAATCAAAAAGTTACACCGCAGAATAATTCGGTTGAAAAAATTCCAAATATGGAAGGTAAACTTTCTCAAAATGAGAAATTTTACGATCTTTTATCTATACAAAAAGATCGTTGGCTAACTCTATACAAGTGACACCAGTTCTATACGAACATTGTATATGTATGGAATAAACAGTTATAGTACTGATTAAAAAATTGTTTTTTTTTCAGACAAGGAGAATGCTCCTTCTAATAAAGCATCTTCGTCTCGAATAGAGACAAACAAAATAAATACAGAAAAAGAACTACCTGAACAAAAATAAAAGCAGTCTGACGACGTCGTTTAATTAGACGACGGAGAGCCTAAGTTCAAAGAAAGAGCTAGCCAAGATGTCGATTTAGAAATTCTCGAGTTGTTCGGGGAAAAAGCTCAGTCGGAAAATAATGTTTTTCAACCTTCTTTAGACTTATTATTATCTTCTTCTAGGGAAATCACTCACCCATTAGCTCACAGGCTCACACTAGTGGTAGAGATACTCTCCGGCGAGCTTTCTTAATCAAGGGAGCGACAGAAGAATCACTGGATTTGCTAGTGCATTCAATCACTCCAGCAACGATGAAACAGTACGAAGGATGTTTAAAAAAATGGATAGTTTTTGCAAATGAGAGGAATTACGACATCTTCAACCGTAAAACTTATGAAGTAATTAGTTTTTTAAAATCAAGATTCGAAGAAGGTGCAAGTTATGGAGTGTTAAACTCTTCAAGATCAGCTATCGCATTAATAGCAAAGTCAGAAATTTCAAGAGATACTCTCATATCTAGATTCATGCGAGGATGTTACAAGAATAGACCTCCAAAACCGAGATACGAGACTACATGGGATGCAGAAAAAATTTTATCCTATATTGAGAAAATAAATAACTTAGATAATCTAAAATTAAAAGATTTAGCTGAAATCACAGCCACATTGTTGATGCTAGTTACAGCACATCGTTTTCAAACATTATCCTTGATAAACATTGAAAATATTTCACAACAACCTAATGAAATTCAAATAAAGATTCCAGATCTGATTAAAACTTTAAAATCAGGGAAAGAACAAATTATTTATATATATTACAACCATTATTATTTCTACCCTTTTTTAAAAAGAGAAAGAAAGTCTGCATAGCTTCTTTAATTTTACAATATTTAAAAGTGACAGAAGAATTGTGCTCAAATACAAAAAATTTCTTTATTTCAACAATTAAACCACACAAAGCCGTTAATTCGCAGACCATAAGCCATTGGGTAAAGGCACTTCTGTCTAAAGCAGGCATTGACACAAATGAATTCAATGCATACAGCGTAAAATATGCATCAGTATCAGCAGCAGTAAGGAAAGGAATCGACGTACATACTATAAGACGAACAACAGGCTGGACTGCAAGATCAAAAACATTTGCTTTATTTTATAACACCCCGATTCAAAGTTTAAGGGATAGTTTTGCCTCAGCAATTTTAAAAAAGAGTTAATGTGGGGCATATTTAATAATTAATAATAATATTTTAGATCAGATTTAATAAGTGTATAATTTATTAGATTTTACACTTTGTAATGTTGTAAAAATGAAAAATAAATAAAGTTATAACTTATAACGCTAAACATCTACATGTAATCATTGAGAACGAGACGCATAATATTATTGACAGATCAAACGAGCCTGCTGAAGGCGGGCGGCGTTCGATCCTAATTATATGTAGCGTCTCGTTCGAAGATGATTGCACAACCACCCGAAAAATAATCCCGTAATCATCTTAAAAACATAAAGTGATAACTTTATTAAAAAAAAAAAAAAAAAAAAAAAAAAAAAAAATACTGAAAAATATGAGTATAGTAGATCTACGCATGTGCCGCCTCGGTGAGACCTTCGCGCAGAGCATAGATCTTTCAAATTTTAACTCTGAACGTGTGGATTATTCCGCGTAATTGACAGTACTACATGTAATCATCTTCGAACGAGACGCTACATATAATTAGGATCGAACGTCGCCCACCTTTGGCGGGCTCGTTTGATCTGTCAATTTTACCCGCCGATAAAATATGGTATTTTTGAAGAATTAAAAGGAGAAATCGATAATAAAAAGTTTAAAAATTACATTTACTCTATCAATTGAGTGTAATATCGGAGATATAGACGTATTTACATAGCTTTTTATTCCATTATCCAACATGCACATACGCAAAGCCGCTTTATTTTTCGAAAACATGTAAAACAGTGATATTCAAGAGGTTTTGTTCGCGTTGGCTGCATACATTGGAATTTTCACGAAGTAAAAATTTCTATTCGTTCTTACGCGATAACGTATTCACAATATTTTCATCTTCGAATCAAAAACAAAGTTCATTGAACCGATACAAATAACGTGCCATTAGGTCTTCTAATCTGGTGAATAAACACGTTGTCCATTATTTCGATTACTTCTTAGGAAATACCCTCATCAATCTTGAAATTTCCATTAAGATGGTACTTTTACTTTGCCGAAGTTTCAGCTGCAGCCGGCGAATCAATCAAAAGATCCCTTCGATGGACTTTTGTTGTTCTTTTCTCAGTTCTCCTTATCTTTCGACGGGTTTTATTTCCGCTTGCCTCTGTCTTTCTTTTTTGCATCTCTACCTTTGCCGCGCGACATGAATCCGAAGATCGCGCGATGGAGATTCCTTACGGCTCCGTTCCGCCAAGATTCGCGCCAAGAAATTTGAGGCACAATGGAATCTGCATGTTCAAATAAAATTGCACCGTATCTTGGTGTGATTTGACACTTTGCTTTTAGAGATTTCCTTTGCGATTGTTCGACAAGCACCGCTGTTTTCTTTCTACTTTTCCTTGGAGTTTCTTGGTTGAATTCAGATGGGTATAGGTATTCCGAGAGCGCGTGCAATACTGCGCCGGGATAATTCCTGTGCAGTGAATTGAACGCGTACTACTTTATTGCGCGCGTTTTAAAGTTTCTTCGAGTTTCCGAAAAACTTTTTCGTTACAAAGAGCTTTCAGTTGCAAAACGCTTATCTTTAATGAATTAGTTGAATTTGTCTTACTAGAAGCATAGTAAGTGAAGGAAATGGCAGTGCAATTCTTCTGCAGTGGAGAACTGACAAAGAGTCGAGACGAATTCCCGAGATTTCAACAGCAGTGATGGAAACGAATTTCGCATTTAACGTCGCGTAGGACCGTTGCAGATTGGTACGGAAGTTCGAGATCTCAGCGACAATGAAGAAGAATTTCACAGCTCAGATCGTAGCACATACCAACCTTAATAATACAGCGTAATAAGTAGATCCCGGGTTCTGCACTTGGCCTCCGACGGCTTGACAGAGATTGATTTCTCGAGCAGCGCAAGAAAGTACGACAGCTCGATTTTTCTTGGCGGGGGTGTGCCGAAAGAGAAAGTAAGGCCCTCCTTGAGATAAATTTCACTCGGCTGATTGGCAAAGGCGTGGTGTAGAACACGGAAAAGAAAGGAGCGCCGACCTGTCTTTCTTAGCAGTGAAACATAGAAGCGTGTACGAATTTTTCCTGAATAGACTGAATAATTGGTAAAAGAAATAAAACGTGGCAAAACTCGCGAAATTGGTTCGCACTTGACAGATGAGTCGTGCGCTTATTAATAACGAGAAAGCACAGGCAAAAAGATAAGGTAAAAATTCTTAAGTGGCAAGAAAGTGTGATAAAGCTTGATGTCATTGAATTTGTAGTCAGGCTCTGATACACGAAATTACTAAAGTTACTAAAAATTTGCATAGATCAAGACATATTTAGACCTTTATAACATTATTAATCCTTAGAAAACCACGCTGACTCATATGAACCACCAACAAATTCAGATATTGTTTAGGGCTCATATGCTATGCACATGTCCGCAAAAGAATAGGTTGGTTTATACGGATAAATCACGGTCGTCAAAAGTAATAAGGGTAACGGCTCCAGCTTCATTAGAAATTAATACGCTGAAACTTTTACACTTAGTCCTTATTCTATTTTACAGTTTATTAAGACACTGATGTTGCAGCTACGTTAGACCTAATATAAAGAGCTCTTCAAATTGCTTTAACTTTTTTCTAATCAAGTACTTTTTAAAACTATATTTTCTCTATAAATAACAGATTTTGTCATTTGTATTTTTAGAAGTCTTTTTATCATTGTAACATGACGACTTTGAGTTTACGACTTTGAATAAAAAGTGATGTCCCCGAGACTTGAACCAGAATCGTTAATTCACAAATCAATCACTCTGTCAAAAGCAACCAAGACCATCACCATCAGTCATTAAGTTTCGATTAAAAATTGTTTCATTCAAAATGATTATTATAAATAATTATTTCGTGTTTAAAATTTGTATCAGTAAATTAGAGCGAAGATAACATTTAATAAATTGCAGATTCGCCTGTTCTAATTAATTTTTTTAAGTATAAGTGTAATAATGAATACGTAAGTATATCTAATTGAGTTGAACAATTTTAAATCCGTTCAATTGAATAGTCAAATTAGCTTATTGTTTTAAATATAAATTCTTATGCTTAAAATAGAGGACTTGTTGTACAGTAAATATAATAAGTCAATATAATACGTTCTCTCTGAACATCGGAAATTCGTAGACGATAATTTGCAAGCTTTGCTCGACAATCGCTAAATACAAACATAGCGAAACTACCAATTATAAATTATATAGACGGTAATTTCAGATTATTATACATGAGAAAATACACAAATATGGAAAAGTGCAGGAAATTCGGCGATGAACTTTGTTCATAGTGAATACATATATTTCTTTGCACAATAATATCAGATAGGAATAGTAAAAATAACTACGACAAATAAAAAGAAGAAAATGAATAAAGGCTTACAACTTACGGATATTGTAGTAATCATACAGTGCGATACGTAAAATTAAAAATATATTTGATAGATTAAACATTATGTCAAGAATACTCTATATTTGATTTACAAACAAAGAGCATTCTCATTATAAGTTCAGTAACATTAAAACCCAAACAAATTGATTATGTACGTACTAAAAACAGCAACCACATCTGGTATATGTATACTATACTATATAATATTACTTCAGCTCTTAGCCACGTGTTGCTCATGCTCAAATAAAAAAAAATAATTTCGGTCACGAACTTGTCCCCTTATTCAGCATATTCACCAGAAGTTGTTACAACGTCCGATTTTTAGAAAAGGACGAGTTACTCCTTATACCGAGCGTCTTGTATAAGTGAGCGATTCTAGCGTAGCTTGAGTCTGATCTTATCTGTACTTTTACAGATTTCGGAGGGTGGACGGTCTAAGATTGCGGCCTCGCCTCGTAGGCTTAGAGTATTCATATAGTAATTATTTGCCATTAATACAAGTTTAATAATCAATATTTCCAATTTCCTTTGAGTTTATTCGATTGTGTTCGTATGTAATAAGAGTTAAAGGATTTATAAATTTACTGTTTTACTTTGGGACATATTTTAAAGGTTTATTTAAATATTGAACCGAGAGTTATATTTCTAATATAATTTATTAATATGATTACTACACAGATTACTATAAAAAATGGTTACGAGTATACAGATTGTTATTATTATATAATTCTAACGTTTTGACATAAATCACGCAATGATACAATTTTCAATATCTGCATTTATAAATTAATTCTAACCGTTGCTAATATAATAAACGATTGTAAGAAGTGTCGAGTTTTACCTGCTGCCCTGTAGTAGACTGGAGATGGTCCCTCCAGATAAACTCGACCTACGGCGAAGTTGACACTCGCGTGCGGTGTCTCTTTTTAGTACAATGCGACTAATTGTTTTTGTATTTAAAACAGTGAGACATAAAATCGGCGCAATTGAATAATGACAATTTACGATATGAGTTTATACTATATTTGTTCTTAATTCCAATTAATGATCAATTCGCTCCGTGCGAAGAATCAATATTTAATTTTGTATTCAATTCGTAATATACCGTAAGTTCGGTTGAAAATAACAGCGAGTCTGTCGCGAACAATTTTATAATACTTGCGCGAATCTAGCGCGTACAATTCAATAATAATATTCCAATCAATTTGTAAAAGAATACGACTCAACAGAACGGCGGAATGGCGCAGCGGATGACCTTAGTCTTTTCGGGCGTCTTTTATAGGGCTAGCAACACCTATGCTTCCCACTGTTTTGGTTGATTCGGAAGGGAAGAGTCATAAATAACGTTCAATTGCTAGCGGGGATAAAAAATTCTTCGATGGCAGCTGACCGGATATCGAGACGAAAATTTGTCTCGTTCCGCCTCGGTAAACACGGGGAAAATCGGGCAAACTTTATCTGACTATTTGTACATGGCTTCTGCTCTTGTATTATTAGATGGATTTAAAATATTTGTTTTTCTTATACTATGCTTATGGCATATCACAGTCACATATCACAGTCATTAATTGCTAAAAATTAATTGACCTAAGGGAAAGTAATGAATAACTAAAAAAGAATCATCTACTGTTAATTCAGTAGAGTTGTTTCTTATTTATGCGTACATGGCTCATATTTTATGAACAAAATATTTTAATATCGTTTATATCACTCTAACCTCAAAATCACGACTTTGGCATGACTTTCGACAGTCGTGGTATCAAATAAAGTTCGATACTAGTGTTTAAATTGATTATTGATCTCGTGAAACAGTTTTCGCCCTAGCGAAGTGACAACTTGCACACCCGTGTCAAAAAGTACTAATTGGTTAATTCATGTTATAAATGCAAATTTCAAAAAATTTTTAACGACAAAATGTTTCAAAAAAATCAATTAATGATGTAAATGCAAAGGTAATAGTCAACCTCTACTTTTGTGTTTTTCTCCATTTTTATTTCATGAACTTCCACTGCTTTACTTCGCGGTCGAAAAAAAAATAAAGGTTCCGCGATTCTAACGAGCACAGTTGAAATTCGAACGAAACGAGGTCAATATCGCGACTTCATACACAGCAGACTGCAAAAGTGAGAGAAACAGAAACAAAAATAAAAGCCGATAGCAACTGCAATAGCGGGGAACCCTGTACAGTGCCCGCGTAAACAGTGATACATAGAATAGAAAATGAAGGATGAACGCGAGAGAACTGATCGGTGAAGGGGCAAAATAGCTAGTAGACACGAGCAGATTCGCAGAGTGTATCGGGAGTATTATGTATATCTAAGGACAGGAAAAAACGCCAGACCTGGAATCCAAGCGCGTATTTAGCAGACCATTGCGGTCGGCTTGGTAAATACCTCTTGCAACAGCTTGTAAGAAAAGCCAAGCAGTATTATTGCACGCCTTAAAAAAAATGCGAATCTAATCTGTTTTCAATTACAAAGATTTTATTCGAAATATTTTGCCACAGCGATTTATTCCGCGAAGAATACGTTTCGAAAGTTGCTGATTGCTGATTAGTGTGGCGATATGCTTTTACAAGGGGTCTTAAATCTTCATTGAAATCATTATTTGCCTCGCCCAAGTATGATGTTTCTGTAGTGAAAATGTATGACAGATTTGAAAAATGGCTGGTTAGGAACAAAATAGGTCTGGCGATTTGCTGAATAAAGATTAATTCAAGAATTTTAAGGGTCTATAATTAAATTTTAGTTTATTTAAAATATTATATATTCATCATTTAAAAAAGCTCTTGCCATTCATTAGCACAAAGCTTCCTCAAATTTATTTTTATTATAGATAGATAATGAGTACAATTTTCTTTAACGATTAGATAAGATAATATTTTAATTTTTCTTCTTTAACGATCATTAAATGCAATGTTATACAAGTTCGTTGCCCTTTTCAAGCGCTATAAGTTTATTCAAACGATAAAGCACGCATTTGTTTCCATAAACTCTATATTGATAAATAACAATACAATTTAATTTTAACGCCTTATCAATTATATGTATAGTCATATAACACAGGTAAATCAGTCTAAAAATGTTCGCTATAATTATAAAACTACAGTAAAACAGTAACAATACTTATTAGTATAAAATTTGTAATATATATATAACTACACTTATAATTCATAAAAATTGGTATTAGACTCAAATTGTACTGTAATTTATCTACATAGAATTTTTTTAAAAAATTTTGCAACTTATTCTTTTAATTAACTTGTAGGACTTGAAAAGAAAAACGAATTTGTTGTCGAATCGTTGCACATAATTATCAGTAAAGAAAATTGTACTTACTTTATCCATCGATGACTCTTTTCAAATACATAAACAATTATTGTTAATTTATTTATTATCCAATGTTCGTAATTAATCAATTCTTGAATCATAATGGATTTTATATACAATTATATATTTTCATTTATTTATACCACTCTAACCTCAAAATCACGACTTTGACATGATTTTTCGGCGCTCGTGGTATAAAATAATGTTCGATACTAGTGTTTAAGTTGATTATTTACCTCATGAGATTTTTCTCCCTCGCTTTGCTCGGGCAAAAAATGTCTCACGAGGTAAATAATCAACTTCCACACCAGAATCAAAAAGTACTATTAATGATTGCGATAAGTTTTATGGTCGAAAATTGGTTAACCTAAAAATTTGCTATTGAAGAATATTGACTTTTAAGTCGTTACCGTTAATTATAATAATATAATATTATGTTTTATGTAAATGCTTTTATAACTAGAGCTCTGAACCTCGTTTAAAATACTTAATTTCTCTAATATACTATTGCTTTCCAATTTTCGTTTTTGAGGGTTGGATGCGTCGGTTGATTTCGCATTTTCCGAAAAAGAAACAGAATTATTACGCTCGCACTAAATTATAATTGAAAAATAACGTTCGAAAACTTAAAAAATTTTGTTTGTTTACGCGCGGGGACTTTTCTTCGCGGCGCGTCTCTGTTAGCGCTAGAGTGGGGAGACACATGCTTGTGAGTGTGAGTGTTCGTGTGAGAGGGAAAGTGTTCGCTTGGCCACTTATCGGGAGGCCACTTACCGAGAGTTTACTGTATATGCGTATATAACTGCTTCGCTTCGCCTAATGCATTAATCGAGCAGTTTCAAGGGTTCCTCGACCGGCTAGTACAAGATGTTGAAGGAAAAAAGCAGGTACTGATAGCCGGAGACTTTAATGCTTGGCCAGTAAAATGGGGTAGCCAAAGAACCAACAAAAGAGGGCGGTTGCTACTGGAGGCATTTGCCTTCTTGGACCTGGTTCTTGTTAATCAAGGAAACACCTTTACTTTTAAAAGAGGAAACGCAGGATTTGTTGTAGATCTAACTTTCGTCAGCAACTGCCTTGTTAAACAGGTTGATTCATGGACCGTAAGTGAAAACTACAAAAATAGAGATCACCAGGCCATGACAATAGAGTTATTTAAAATATGGCTAAAATAGAACGTAATTACAAGAGACAATAGAGCGGATTGGAAAGCCAAGGAGTTTGATAAGGGGATGTTTCTGCAGACACTGGAAGAAATACAGTTGGTTGGATCGGCAAACAACAAAGCTAAGTAGGTGATTGATAACATCGCCCAAGCCTGCGATGCAGCCATGTGTGGAACAAGGAGGTTGAGAGTGCTCGAAATGAGTGCCACCGGACTAGGAGGCAAGAACAACGAGAACGAGTAAGTAAGAAATATTACAAAACTGGAAGAGGCCAGGAAATAGTGGACGCTCGCAATCGGAAAAGGAAGGGAGCTAAAAGGAAGCTAAAGAAGACGATCCGCGATAACAAACGGCGGTGTATAAAGGAATTACATAACGAGGTCAACCAAGATCCCTGGGGTTGATCTTATAAAATAGTAATGAAGAAGATAAAGGGAAGCTCTATTCCCCTTTAAACTACATTCCCCCTCCCAAGTGCCCGGTATTGTTGCGTCGGATCATTACTACACTGTTCTCCAGGCAACGGTATGAGCCATGTAGTTGCATGCAGAAAGGTGGGGAATAAGAAGGCTCCAGGTCTGGATGGTATATCCAATATTTCATTGAAACATGCTATCCACGCCCACCCCGAAGTATTCGTTGACCTGTACAATTCATGTCTCAAAGAAGGAATATTTGCCACCAACTGGAAAAAGCAACGTCTCGTATTGCTACCAAATAAGCCACCCGGAGATGCTTCATCATACAGACCACTCTGCATGTTGGACACCTCGGGAAAGATCCTTGAGCGTATAATCTGCGCTAGAATGGAGCGGACTATCGAAGAATCCTGTGGACTAGCCGAATATCATTTTCGGGTTATACCTGGCGCCTATCCGAGGGTTGTAGTCCTCGATATTGACGCGTCGGTTTCTAGTCACCCGACGTCTTCTGCTCAATTCGAGCAGCATTGAGGTTTAAACTCACAGCCTCTCAAGTCAGGTACCATTACTGCGCAGAGTCCAACCCAATTGAGAGACATAGCCGGATTGCGTTCAAAAATATAAGGGGCTTGACTCCCACCCTGCGTACCAGTGTATCGCCTTACTGGTGTAACGCATCGATGAGTCAACTTCGTCTTCCAATCTGCACGCTGGATGCCAGCTTGCTCAAGGTCGGTACCCTATGATTCAATTTGAGTTTCAACTGGTTTTTGGATGTTTAAGCTTTCTTATAAATATAACCTTTAAGCAATTCTTTCTACTAGGTTTTGCCTTGTCTCAGTCAAGAAATCGCAAACGAGGCGATATGCATAATCCACGAATGGCTAACCGAGACAGGCTTGGAGCTTGAGCCATAAAATAGAAGTCATCCTCATATCCAGTAGAAAGAAGATAACGGTGGATGGGTACGAAATTATTTCTCAGTCAACCATTAAGTACCTGGACATCAACATAGATGCGAGATTGACTTGTAAGCAACACCTTGCCACAGTGGCTCAGAAAGCAGAAAAGGTTCGCGCTGCTCTATCACGATTGATGCGGAACATATGAGGGCCAACTCAAAAACGAAGGTTACTCTTAGCCAGTGTAACCATATCGAGTATACTGGACGGAGCCCCAGTATGTGCTAATGCCATGTTGGTGAAATCCTACTCACTTAAGCTATCGACAGTGTATAGAAGAAGTGCATTGAGGGTCGCGTCTGCTTACCGCGCGGTATCAGAGGAAGCTGCATGTATTATAGCAGACATCCCGCCAATTGTCGGTCTAGTAATAGAGGAAAGCCGCAAGGCAGACCTGGGACCGTCAGGCTCGAGGACAAGCTGTGGAAGGCGTTGTGTGGGCCCCCATGTGTCTCAGAACTGGTAGAGTTTTACTGCACTGCGCGCACGTCCGCACGACTAATAAAACCGTACGTGCGTTTCAAACTCTTTTTTAGGAACATTTTATTTATCTAAGCATCTGTAGGATTAAGGCATCTGCACAAAAATAAGTTGGAAAATGTAACCATAAAATAATAATTTTAAAACACGAGGACCGAGCGACCCAATCGGCACGAACATCTGGCCCACGGACGGCGTTCAGAGAAAAGTGCCAAAAAAAGGTCAGCGCGGTTTTCCCCGAGCGCACCGGATACCTGCAAGGGAAAACCTCTCGGAGGAAGGGAAGCATCGACTACCCCTTCCACCTCCATACCGAAGTATCGAGCCGAACAAAAACAGAACGGACAGTCAGACTCTGTACAGCCTCCGTATGCTGACCTTCCGCTTGTCTTGCCGATAGTTTAGTTGCGCGTCGTTTCGGTTTCATATCATTTTTGTAAATTCAGTCTAATATTATTTCGGAAATTGCTTGTATTTCATCTTAGTTAAATATTAAAGTATTGTTACTAAAACCTAAGTGCATTTTGTGTGTATTTATTTCTTTCGCAACACTTTGTCCCGAACAATTTTTTGGTGCCGAAATCCGGGAACTAACGCCGAGTTTTCCGCCTAGTTCTATCCGTCACACCTTAATAGTGCACACTTAATAAAAGCTTTAAAGTTGTAGTGCTTAACACTACGTATTAAAAAATTTCAGTTTTACAGTGATACTCAAATTGTGCCCCGTAGGACATTTTCAATAAACTCCTTTTTTGATTACTTTTTAAAGCAAAACTCTTTCAAATTTGATTTAAATAAGCTGAAAATTTTTTTTATTTTTTTATTTTTATGTAACTAAAACATAGTTACATTTCTACAAATGTAGAATATAAAATAAAGAACTTTTTTTTCTGACTGTACCCTACTCTTAAGACTTGTACATTCGAATGGTGAAACTTACTTTGAAAAAAAGATATATTTTTTTAAATGGTCTAAACATTCAAATTGAATTTCCGACCAGAAAACAGTGTTTTGGAGTAAAAATAATAGCACTATTAGAAAGAGCAGGAAAAAATCTACCGATATACATATTTTGTTTTTTTCTGATACACTCAACGAAGGATTATGAGCGAGTTGAAGAGAGCGCCTTTTACGCAAAAAATGTGCCGTGCGCGTCCGCTGGCCGCTTTCTGGTGGACGCTCCCATATACATGCACAAGAACAAGGCTGGGAGCTGGCAAAAGGCAGCACCAAAGTGGTTTTCCAGCAGGAAAAACAATGACGTCACCGTAAAGTAACCGTCTAACAGCGGTTCCGGAGCGACGGCAAGCTGAAAGGAAGTGGAGGTTCAGCGGGTGGGACTAATAAGTAACCCGAGAATCCGCAATAGAACACTGAGGAGACTGATCAGGTGATTTTCACAGTGGAGGGTGTCTGTGTTTCACTTCTATGCATTTCCCAACTTATCAGATAAAAACAATGTTTTGATGAATTAGTGCATTTATTTATTCAAGAAATGAATAGTACTTCTGATCAAACCTAGCCTTTTCTATTGATTCATATAATCATAGAAGCTTTTGAGTGACCTAATTTTTTATTTCAAAATAAAGTAAAGTGTAATAAAAGTTTTTATCTATTAAACTCAATGATGCGACTTATCTTGATATCATTCAATTTTTAATGAAACACTTTAATCAAGCAAATCGATGAAAAGTATATGAAATGTTTCGTGTCGATAAGAACAGGTAATTAATGATGTCTTGTAACGGCCGGCTAGTTCAGCCGTTGCATGAAATTTAATGATTAGAAAAATTAAAAGAATTTAACGCGAAAAACGCTATTTTCTGAACGAGAGCTGGAGACTCTCGACAACGTGGTGGTTACACTTCTTCTTCGCGTTCTCGCTGGTTCCTCGGCTGCCTGCACTGCTGCTG
>JAWWEO010019341.1:0-15104 GCA_035582975.1 Ormyrus labotus | reverse complement strand
GATTGGCCTCCGTCCCAGCTATTGCACTTAATTGTGTAGGCTAAAAGGGAGGCACCACATAATTAGGACGTTACAATGGTATAAATTTAACCCTGGACTTGAAAAAAAAACCCGTAGTACTAAAACTGTTGTCGACTCCTACCTGGCGTTATATAAATCCAATTAAACTTGCAACGAGTGGAATTTATTCACCAAAGGACCTCGATGGGTTGAGGGATCGAGTTATATTTTCTGTCGAAAAATCGGCTTTACTCAATCATATTGCCAGAGAGATACATGGTCAAACTCAATTCAATTCGCGGGCGACGATGATACCTTATCCCAACTAATAAATAATAATGTAGTAGATAAAATTTTAACTAATGCATGGTCCAAATTTTGGGGTAGATTTGTGACCTTTGGCTCGGTCAGTGCCGGAATTATGGCAGTTATAGTTATAATTCAAGGAATTAAAATGCTAATTGAGGTGCTGATTAATTGAGTGCTGCGCACTGCATAAAATGTACGGATGGTCAGTGCATTTAATAGTAGCTCTTTGGAATTCAGCAGCATATTTTTTAATAAATATTGTAACGTGGTGATTTTTCTACGATTACTTAATAAATAAATTCAACGCAAAAAATCTTTTCTTTTCAAAAATTAACACTTCATTGCTCTTTCTCGCTTACAATATTTTTCCTTTCCCGGCCACGTCTACAAACAATTTTTATTTTCGTTCTTTGTCCCGCTTCAAATCGGTCTCTCTTTCCTACTCCAAAAGGGAGTTCCGCTGAGTCGCTCAGGTACGGGAATCAACCCGAGCTTCACCGCGATCCTACTCTTCCTTTCTCTCGTTTTTTCAACCCGGCTTCTCCGCACGGCTACCGGCTTCTTCGCGCACGGATCCGTTCGGCCTATTTTCTCTCCGATACTCAGACATGGTTTACGCACGCTGACCGTTTCTCGCACGGCCTCTCCGCCGATTCTCGCAACAACGACACGCGATTAGAAACGCTACGCAAATCCCGCTGGCTACCACTTACTTTTCCGCCGACACCTTTCAACTCCTCCCGGCTTCTTTCTCGCTTGGCCTCTCGATGAAGGTTCCTCTCTCTCGGCCTCTGGACTTCCTTCCTGGATGTCGTCCTGGCTTCCTCGCGTGCGGCAGATGAGACGATGGTGGTTGGCCTGTACTGTCAATTCGCCTGCTTCTGAATTTCTCGCACTACACTCGCACCTAATTCCTTCGCAAAGTTTCTGCTCTTTTACACGATTATAAGAAGGGAGTTTCCTGTAACGCATTGGCATACAAAGATGCGTTCAAGCAAACAAACTGCCAACGGTTTTTTACCATAATGAATCGTGGTATTTATGGCATTAAAGAGTTGTCAAAGCGATGTGTACAACCAAAAAGGAGAAATAAAAACAAAGTTTTGCTTTCTCCTGTTAAAACAGAAGTTGTAGGCGATGAATTTTATAGATTTTTATTAATACGAGGTTATCCATCGCATATGATCGTAGATGAGATGAAAAAGTGTAAGAAATGCTACCATAATTCCCTTACAGTTGCAACAAAAGCTATTTCTAGAAAATTGAAAGAAATGACTGAAAACACTTCTCCATCTACATCTCCTACAAGTGATTAAGTATTGATGTTCCTACCATGATTTAAGATTTACTTATTATTATGCATGAATAAAATATTTTATTTCGTGCTATAAAAGAAAATATTTCTATATTTCTATACTTTATTACAAAAAATGTATTAGTGTATTGAAGTACAAAATTTTACTACAAAAAAATGTATTAGTTTGTTTAAGTACAATAATGCATTACATAAAACTATACTATTGAGTTTCTTTTAGTCCAAAATTGCAGTGCAAAAAATGTATTAATTGAAGTGATAACTTCTTATGGGAGGGTAACCGGTGGGAAGTGAAAGCCGAGGAGGGCAAAAATCGTGAAAGCCAGAGAGAGGAAGAAGCGTAACGAAATCCCCTACTTAGTCCCCAGGCCTGGGTAGTTATTCAGAAAAATTAACGCTGAATCTTTAAATTTTGCGTAACGCAGTCGATAAACGTTAAATGTGTTGAACGTTTGAAACATGCGTTAAATAACGCACTATATTATATTTGAAAATAATACATGATAATTCACTTAATTAATACAATTAACACAATAAATAATTCACTTAGATTAAAAAAAATCGTCAATTTATTTATTTTATAAATCAAATAAATCGTTTTTTTTTTTTTTTTTAATAAATTAAAGTATTTTTAATTGACGATTTTTTTTGAAAATTTCGATATATAAAACGAATACAAAACAAATAAATAAAACGAATACAAAAGTTTTATAGTTCAGCGAACGTAAGGATATCTTCGTGAAAATCATCTAGAATCCGCTGGGTTTCTAAAATAGGATATGCATTATCTAAAGTTTTCTCTTCTTGATGATCTTTTTTGCCTTTGACTGCTTCATGAATATACTTACTTACTTCATTATTTTTTGAAAATAATATCGCATGCCTAATTTCTTTTAATTCTGAAGCTATCTGCATTAATACATCGGTTTGTACATCCACGCTTGATTTTAATGCTTGAAAAGCAGTCCCAGGCAAACCTAGAAATTTAAACTTTTAGTATTAATTTTTTAATAGATACCACCTTCGATTATTAGTGAAATTATTTTAAAAACAAAATTCTAATATTTAAACAAATAACAAAACTTTAAAAATCATGTTTAAATATTCACGTTTAATTTTCTTTCAAAAATAGTTGAATAGTTGAAATTGAATAAAATATATATTCCAATAAATTGTTAAATAAAAATACCTTTATTTTTAATTCCCGATGAAGAAGCAGCCGCATAATCGAGAGTAGGACGTTTGATTGGAGGTTCTTCTATTTTTATTTTATCATTTTCCTCGGTTAAATCGATAACATTTTTTATTTCAATATTTTTCATATGCGAAATTTTCCTCTTTTAGTAGGTACTCAAAAGTCCTCCATACTTTGCAAAAATTCCATTTCACTAGTACCTTTGTTACCTCGTACGACATTTAAATCATGAACATTTTTTGATTCTTCTGCTTCTTTACTTGTTACAGGTTTATCATCGGCTTTTGATTGCCAATCTGTTTTTCCCAAAATGATGAGAATTTTTTTATTCGTTTCGTTTAAACAGACATCTTTTTTATTATTTTTAATATCTGAATAGCGTTGCTCAGCTCTCACTTTAGATTCATGCCAGCTCTAAAACATAAAAAATAATTTTATTAGCGTTATCAAAATTATTTGGTTCATTTCAAGTCCGAAATTTTGAACCGCAAATGTTAATTATTAATTAATTAAAAATTATTTTTGAACAGAAAGAAAAATATTTAATCAAATACCTTTCTCCAACTTTCGGCTGATCTTTGATGTCCTTCAAGCGCATTTAACGATTCTGATAATTCAGACCAAAGCCGTTTCATTATATCTGCTGACATGTTCTCTTCTGCAAATGCCTTATTATTACTCATGTAATTTAGCAGGAATTCAGATTGTTGTGTCGATGCTCTTTTTCTTGTAGATTTTCTGTAATAAATAATGAGAGTATTCGATTAAAAAATTGTTCTCTATGTAACAGTTGACAAGTGAAGAAAAATTTTTGCTCTTGACTGCACTTTAATTCTAATTTTTAGTAATTATACATTTTTTATACGCTTGTGTACTTTATGATCAAAAACTATATATTTTGTAATGTAGTGATCAAATCAAACACGATGTTGTTAAGATTAACATAAAAGCTGAAGTGACCAACGGAATTAAAAATTTTGAAAAATTACTTTAATATAGCAAATGCTAAAGTTGATAAAAATTTTGCAATTAAATAAAATAATAAGATATCATACACCAAAAATACTATTTTTTAAAACTATGTAATACCAGGGATTATTAATATTTGTTAAAAATACTCACAGCATGTTTAATTCACGATTTTCAAACAATTCACCACTGATTTTCTCCGCTGTCTCGATCTGCTCTCTTCAAGCACTCAGAGAATTGTGCCGGCTTTGAAAATTTTAAATAACAAAGGCAAATTAGGAGAAGAGGGAGAAATTTAGAGGTGAACTGTTTAACAACTTACTAAAATTCCTTAGTTTGTTTACAAACCAGCTATGAAAGTATTCGTCTAGTACGAAAGTAAGTCGTTTGTAAAGATGACAAATTTAACAGCATTTATTTTTACAATAATTTTATTATAATTTTATCTTAAATTGAAATTATTAAAAAGAAAATAAAAAATATAATTTACTCAAATACTTTGATTTGAGATACTTGAACAGTTTACTGTTTTTAAAATCAAATTAATACGTGTAGCAAAAAAGTACCTGAAGGATTAATAAAAGTATTATTAATTAAGCTTATACTTACCCTGTTAAGCTATCTTCTGAAGTACATAAACTGGCCGGAAAAGATTTATGTGCAGATGGAACACCAACTTCTTTAATCAAACTGATACCTAGTCCATGTTTCCCAAAAATACTTGAAACGCATTTTTGCAATTCAGTAGGACAATCTTGTGGTTTTTGATTTCCCGTTGATCTTTTTATATAATTAAAATACGACACTGTTTTTTTCTTAGCGTTTAGTCTCAAATTTTTCCAAGTCTAAAATACAAGTGCAAATACCAACTTGTTTTAATTTAGTTTCCAGAAATCCGTTTATTTTATTATAACAAACAATACAAATTTTTATCGAATCTGTTTCGATAAAAATTTGATAAAGAAAAAAGGCAACTTACATTTTGCCAACTTAGAACGGATTTATTTGTTCCACCTAATTTATTCAATTTTTCTTCAAGTTCTTTCCACATTTGTACATATTTTTCGTGCCCTTTATGTCCAAGTTTAATGATTTGTTTTCGTGCGAACAATACATGAGTTGACATGTATGAAACCAGCATTTCAATTTGTTCATTTGTACAACGATCTCGAACAATTCTTTATCAAAAATATATCAATTTACGACATTTACGTATTAAAGTTTTAATATTTTATATTTAATATTCAATGCATTATATACATTGAAATTGCAATATACTTACTCATTATTAATTTTTGATTTATTCATTTTTGACAGAATTTTAATTAACGTACATCTACACACTGAGAAAAGTAATAGTATTACTGCAATATTTGTCTCAGGAAAGAGAAAAGAGTCTACTAACGTTGAGTGCGTACTATCAACTGTGTATACAAAGCATAATACACCGAGGGCGACGTTCTCTACAAACCGCGTTGAAATACTAGTGAAGGTCTTGTAAAGCAACAAATACAAACTCTTATATTGTCTTTTGAGTTCCAAATTTAAGAGAGAAATGACTACCTAACTAATATTAAGCGTTCATTCTAAGACTGCGTACAGTTACATTCTTAATTTTTTAATTAAAAAAATTTTTTTTTAATTTACGTTTGCATTACAACTATGTTTACTGCTGGTGCTTGTGATGCTTTTGCTATTATCGAAGAGCAAGATAGAATTCAAGCTATATCGGAACTTCGAATATTAACACGCTTTCTTCGAGATGTTTCCGATCCTTTCAACCATGATGAAGCATATTTTCAAAAACACTATAGGTAACATAGTTACATAATAAATTGTTCAATTTTTATTACAGAGTAATAAATGTCAAAAAGAAGTTTTTAAAACTTCCTTTCAATTATTTAGGTACTTAAATAATTCGAATTTTTAGAACTATTGACAGAAATTTAAGCATAAAAAAAATTGATCTTTTTCTCAAAACATTTTTAAAATCTACTTTAATACTCTGTCATATAATAATTAATTTTATTGACTAACAATAAAACTTTTCCGCCCCGTGTCAAATCGAGAATGTTTCGGTCTCGCTAGGCCAAAAAATAATATACGCTCTACGGGAGGTAAAATGACGAATGATAGCTGCTCACATAAATTGACAGACGAAAGCTTGGCTATTAGCTAGCTAGTTTTTTACCTCCCTAGGTGCGTAATATGTTATTTTCTCGTAGAACTTTTTTATACGAAATAATTTTATAAATAATATTTTTAGAATGACACGACATTTAATTCTGGAATTAACTGGTATTCTAAACGATGTTGTTGAACCTCAAAAAGTTTCGGCTATCCCGCTTCATTTACAAGTTTTGGCAACGGTACGATTTTTTGCTGAGGGTTCGTTCCAAAAAGGAGTAGCTAATGATTTTAATCATGTTCTAAGTCAACCGTCAATGAGCCGAATTATTGATCGAATCACGAACGCTCTTCTAACTTTACAAGATCGATTTATCAGATTTCCTGATAATAGAGAGAAAAAGCAAAATCTGTCGGCAGCGTAAGTTAATTTAATTTATAAAAATTATAAACATTAAAATTTATTCGAAATAGTATATTATGCACCTAGGGAGGTAAATAATTGAAAAATATCCTCGCCTTCGTCTCAGATGTCAATTTACACGAACTATGAGTTTTCCATTTTACCTCCCGTGGTGCATATGCTATTTTTTTACACACTCACGCTAAAATTGTTTTGTTTTGTTCCCGCGCCGGGATAAAAACAAGCACTTTTAGCGAGGGTGTGTAAAAAAATAGTTTTTAATGCTTTCAGTTGATTTTTCTTGTAATTTAAAACTTATAGTTTTCGTAGGTATATGCGAATACCAGGAATTATTGGCTTAATAGATTGTTTTACCGTTGCAATCATAAGGCCCAGAGAGAACGAAGAAGCCTTTTTCAATCATAGAGCAGGATCATCTCTTATAGTGCAAATGGTAGTATGTTAAAAATGAACGTTTAGTATAGATTTTTTTATTCTTTTCTTAACATTAAGTAGTAGAAACATTTAGTTGTAAGTAAATATTCGTAATAATCTTTGTATTTATATATTACAGATTTTGAAATTAAGTTTAAGCTATTTTTATTTAAACTTTAATTTAAGAAATTAAGTGATTGCATAAAGTAAAAAAATTTTTTTAGATTATTTTACATAATAATTAAAATTATTATCGAGACTTTTAGAGACTTTTAGAGACTTTTAGAGACTTTTGAGAGACTTTAATGTTGCTCTAAAAAAAACTGAAAATTATGAAGATATAGTTTAGAGTTAATATTTAATTAATCAAAATTAAATTTTAATTCCGATAACCTGCCTATATTTAGATTTTAATGGTTTCTATTTGTATTAGGTAACTGATGCGGAATATTTAATTCGAAATATACGTATTTGCCCAGGAAGCAATAATGATCGATTTGTTTGGAATGGCAGTGAAATGAAACTCTATTTAGAAACACTAAGGAATGAAATTAATATCATGCAAGAAGAAGAACGTTATTATTTTCTTGGTACGTAAATTACTAATACATTTTTTTTAATAAGATTCCGGTGCCTAACAGCGCGATCCTAAAACCGTATAGCTATTGACCGAAACTAAATTTTTTATCGTAACTAGTGATGTTTGTACGCGCTTTCAAAAGTCTTTGAAAAGTCGCCGCGAGGTTATGCAGCTGTAGCTGCATTCCTTCATCAAACTTATATATATTCGTAAAGTATTATACGTATCATGCGTATGTATATGTTCTATGATGCTCTAGACCAATCACAATGCTCGATGATGAGCCATTAACAATAGTTATTTGCCAGTAATTTTCTTTTTATCAGCCCTGATAATCGTAAACTGTTGCAGCGGACAGTGGTTATACTCCATCCCCAACATTATTGACACCCGTTCTAAATGCAGAACCAGGTTCTCCAGAGGCTGAATACACTCGCGAACATATGACCACACGTTGCATAGTAGAAAGAACATTTGGTATTTTAACACGTTCATGGCTCGCAATAAATCGAGCGAGAAAATTGCATTACCAGCCAGAAAAAGTGGCCAAAATTGTGACAGCATGTGCTATATTACACAATTTTCGAAGGCTTAATGAGTAAGATAATTTAAATTAATTTTCTTTGCGTTATATTTGAAATAAATTCTAGAAATTAATGTTAAATACATCATCGATTAATTATATTATACATTTTTTATAGGATGCAAGATGAAGTCAATGAAGGAGCGAATGAAGAAATTATTTTTATTAATAATAACATTATTAGAAATAACGATTACGCAGCTGGAGTTGAAGAAAGACTGAGACTGATAAGAGTGTATTATAATTAATAAATAAAATTAAAAAATATAATACCCTGAAGAATATATCATTTTCTTTTCATCTACTTTTTATCTCTTAGAACAATGTCATCAAACAATTTATTCAAGTTTTTCCATAGGATTTTCACCACATTTCTTTTTATCAGCCTCAAATTTATCTTTCAAAAGTATAGGTGTATCAAGTTGCTCCATTACAAACCACAATCTAAGTATTTTCGTTAGCTGTAAACGTATCGACAGGGTAATTTTTATCGGAAAACTTTCTGTAGTACAGGTTAACGCTGTTGCCACCAAGAAGGGTAGGATATAAAATCAAGCGTTAAATTTTACTTAACGCTTTACTTTAAGATAATTTCGCATTTTCGCGATGATATTATTGATAACGTCGACCTACGGCGTTAAAAAATAGTGAAAAATGCGCAAAACAGCTTCTGCGCATGCGCAGATCGTTATTAATCACATATTTACGAGAGCTAATTTTTCTGAATAACTACCCTGGCTTCCACGCGCTTCTCCCACCCAGTCGCGTGCGTGCCTCTCTCTCTCTCTCTCTCTCTCTCTCTCTCTCTCTCTCTCTCTCTCTCTCTCTCTCTCTCTCTTTGGAGTTTGGCATGAGCCAAAGACTGAACCGATAAATAGATTGTCATCTAATAGGGTTTAAAATATTTTTTTGTTATCTCTTTCCAGATTGAAGCTGGTTTTAAGTTGAAATATTTTGGTTTATTATTTTTAAGTTAAGAAAAATTAAGAAAATTCATGAAATTTGTTAAAATTAATCAATTTTTTTTCAGTTTTTCTTAATTGAAAAATAATAAACAAAAATACTTCAACTTAAAAACAGTTTCAGTCTAGAATGATATAAAAAACAAAGATTTTAAGCCCTGTTTGATGAAAATCCATCTATCGATTCAGTTACAAAACATTTTAAAATATATCGTGCTAAAAAAATCCAGCTGATTTTCCACCTGGATTTTTGACTGATCCTGGTGGATTTTCGGACTAGATTTTTCACGGATTTAGTTGGATTTTCGGGCTGGATTTTTAAGGGATCCAGCTGGTTATTTGGACTGGATTTTTAATGGATCCAAGTGAATTTTCGGACTGGATTTTTGATCGATCCAGTCGGATTCTCAGATTGTATTTTCGTCGGATGCAGATGGATTTTCGGATTTGAATTTTGATGGATGGAGCTGAATTTTCGGACTGGATTGCTGATCGTTCCAGGTGAATTTTCGGACTGTATTTTTGACGGATCCAGGTGGATTTTCTGACTGGATTTTTAACGGATCCAGATGGATTTTCGGACTGCATTGTTTATCGATCTAGCTGGATTTTCAGACTGGATTGTTGACCGATCCAGGTCGATTTTTGGACCGTACTTTTTACCGTTCTAGGTGAATTTTCGGACTGGATTTTTGATAGATCCAGCTGGATTCTGGAACTGGATTTTTGACGGACCCAGGTGGATTTTCTGACTGGATTTCTAACGAATCCAGGTGGATTTTCGGACTGGTTTGGTGATCGGGAAGGTTGGAATGCTATTAAGGTTAATAATTTTACACTCTAGAATATTACACTTACAAACATTTTTAAATTAAAAGTTAAAATGATGACTTGCTTAAAATTATTTTTGCTATTTCTGCACATAAATTCATAAATTTTATTTATTTAATTTGGTTTTAAAAAAAAAAGCCATCGCATCACATCACATTAGAGAGCGCGTGGGCCGGCAGGCGATCATTACACGAGTGACTTATAATTAATAACAAGAAAAAGAATGTACACTCTAATAATTATTCTGATCACACTGAAACATTGGATTTATTAATAAAGAAAAACTACTGAATTTACAGAAATTATGAGCGCCAGCCGCGAGTCTTTTCGCGACAACCAAAAATCAGACTGCGCACCGCGAGCACACACACACCGGCGATCGCGGGCAAATACAAAAAAAAAGAATGAATTCTGTATATGATTCGACGAAACTAATGATGAATTATTCTAAATGTGCACTGCTAATCTTGCAGTACCATTTACAAGCAATCTTTCTTATTTCGCGCAAACTAACTCCGAAAAGTAAATGTTGTCGCGACGTGGAAATTAATTTCGTATCTAATCTAATCCGTGGAGAGTTATGGCAGAGCGATCGCGAGCTTGCGATCGCTCTTCCGCCTTCATGCGCCGCGCTTGCGCACTGCTGTTCATCGTCGCTCGAGTTCGATGCGCGAAGCTGTAGTTGTTGTCGTCGAGGCTAACGTAAGTGATGGATGCCAGCTAAGTTTATTAATTGTTACAACTTCTATAATAAAGCTAATGACCTGGTCTCGCTCGTGTCTTCTTTGGTTTCAGATGCTGCACTCGACCAAGTTGACGGAGAGCGGATCTGCGGATTCCACTGCATCGACTGGGCTTAGCTGCAATTTCCTGCCTCTTCAATTCATTGTAGTCAGGTGAGTGATTGTCTGTACGGCTCCTCACTCCCGTACTACACCTTCTTTAGCATGGCTTGTCCTGTAGAAATCCTGTAGTGTATCGAGACCTCATATGCAAACCTAATCTCAATTCCTAAGACAGTGTGTAGTGAGAGGCACTCTCTTGTTGGTAGAGAAGTGCACTGTCTTTCCTTCTTGATTATCAATAATTAACTCTTCTCGTATCTACAGATGTTTGGTTGCTGTTTTCGAGCCCCTTCTTTCTCGGAGATTCCAGGTGGACTGCTGCCTTGAGGAGTTTGGAACTGCGTCGAGGGCCCCTTTTTCACCAAACTGTAGAAGTGAGTCTGAATCTGTACGTTTGGAAACATACGATCCATTGTATGTTTCCCACTTATAAGTTTTGGTTAGTTTCAGAGTGCTGGGGTAGTGCGTACCAGCTTCATAAGTCAGTTGCGCTACTCCCCTTTGCATTAATACTTTCTAATTCCCTTGTGTTTTACAGGTAGGCTAACTATCCGAGTCAGTACCATCATGCAGAGACGTCTCTCCAAGGATCACAACGAAGATCAAGAAAAGTTTATTTAAAATTAAGGTAGATTTTAAGTATCGGGTGGGTGTGTGCTCAGGGTGGGTACGGTCAGGGTCCTGGATGAGACTTTCCAGGATCCAGAAGATTATGAACCTTTTCGCTCCGGGAGTGGTCCATATATTGACCAGCACTCCGTGTGGCGACTTGTCATAAGAAGTTCATTCACTTAAGTCATGAAATTCAGTTAAAATGCGAGGTCAATTTTAAAGGAAAAATCCCCGGAGCGAAAAGGTTAACGCGAGCTGAACAAGGTTCTGTAGTTCGAAAGAGGCGCAAAACTGGAACGAGAGAACGTTGGGTGTGCGAGCTGTTATTTCTGAAAATCCCCATATTTCAACACGAGATATTCGACGAATGCATGGTGTTCAATAGTAAATCGCTTGTTGAAAACATCTAAATTTGATTCCTACCACGTTAACCTTACACAAGCACTGTAGGATAGATTATGCTCGGTGTTTAAATTTTTGCCGATGGGCAAATAATCAGATACGTAGGGACCCATTCTTTTTTAATAAAGTATTATTTATAGATGAAGCAAAATTTGATAATATGGGTGGTGTAAATCTTCATAATGCCCACTACTTCGCTGAAGAAAATCCTCATTGGCAACGAGATCATCGAACCCAGAGACGTTGGTCAATAAACGTGTGGGCAGGTATTATTGGAGATCATTTGGTGGAACCTATCTTTTATAATCAAAATTGGATATTTTGCAAAATCAGCTACCTCTTCTGTTAGAAGATACCCCACTTATCTTAAGGCGGAATATGTGGTTCCATCAAGACGGAGCTCCTGCACATCTCCTTCGATTAGTCAAGAATTTCCTCAATGATACTTTTTTTTATGGGGTGTAGTCAGAGATAAAGTTTTTGCACAAGCTCCAACAACCTTTGAGAACATGAGAGAAAGAATTGTGGAAGCTTTCCAATCCATTTCAGTGGAAACATTGAGGAACGTTCACGCAAGCTTCCGAAAAAGGGTGTAAATGTGTATCAGTAAGAATTTGCTGCCTTAGAATTTAAAATTTTAGTCCGTTAATCAATCGGTCCTTTTCAGGGCCGATGATGTGCGAAATCCTTTCGGCAACCTCCACCCGGTGCACATTGAGTAATGCCAATGTTGAGGGTAATGACTCCAATCGACTCCTGAGTCGAAGATGATCTCGCAATTGTTAAATTAGCCAAAAAGTCAAGGTCATCATTCGATTCCCCTCTTGAAATGCTTTAACTTTGATCTTTACCATTTTTTAAATTTTGTCTTTCCTAGGAGATTCCCAGGTCGACCTCTATAAATTTGCTGGTTGACCCTAAAATGACCTTGAAATCCCAACATGTGAACGTAAAATTTTTCGCTCTTTCCACTTCCGGGATCAAGAGTAGGTGTTCCTTGTTAAAAAAATCACTTCGACCTTGAAATGACCTTGAAAGTCGAACTCAAGGTCAAAGTCATTGGTACCATAATGTGGCCCCCTTTGAACCCTACAATTTTTGTCTGAAACATTTGTTGATCGGAGTACATGTTCTGCCAATTTTTTGAGTGGGGCGATTAAAATGGGACACATTGTATAATTAGCTACAGCTACTCATTTCGATAATCAGGTAAAGAATGGCCAACAATAGCCACTCTTCTTTCTTTATTGCTGCTCATCTTCTTCCACAATACCGTAGGATGTGGTAATACCTAATTAGTCAAAGATTCTATTGTTAATTAGTCGCAAATCCTTGTCACTTGACTAATACGAAATCACTAATGGGTCTTCCGTGGCTCGATCGGTAAAAGCGAAGAGAATTGATTCGGACTATTAACTCAAAGGCTCTAGTCTCTGCCGATCGAAACAAGTACCACTGTGATAAAATGTACATGCTTTGTTTACAAACATACTGACGACCGCCGTTTTTGTTAAGCCACTGTCAGCATAAAAGAGCGACGTTAAATAAGATTTAAAAAAAACCTAGGAGAAGACTTTCTTGAGCAATAGTTCTTCAATGATTTTAATTAGATAATGCGTTTCATACACTGAAACGGAATTACGAATTGGGGTTTCTCAGTTGGCTAGGCAAAGAGCTCTCTATCTTTTGAATAACTTCTTTAGGAAAGCAACTCAGCCATACCTTGTGTACTCGTACTATATGCATGCTTAATGTACTCTATTTCAACATTTCGTGCGTAAAATGCTGTTTTTGTTCAGGTTTGCACGTGCAAAACAAGAATTTCTGTTTGCCACATTAAAAAACATTTTTTATAACTGATAAGGAGAGTCCGCGACCTTTGGATCACTGATTTCCTTGTAATTTCGGGATATGTTTTTTAATATTAAAATATGAAAGAAGCCACGTCCGTTCCGTCCGTATAAGCTCTTATCGAAAATCTAACAAAAATCGACTTTTGTTTAATCGCTTATAACTTTACAGCAGCTAACTATAAAGTATTTTAACTACCAACAATCAAAAGATGAGATCAAATCCTATCGATTAAAAAAATTTCATCAAAAAATCTTTATTTTTTCAAAAGTTATAGTCAAACAAAGAATGACGATTAAAATAACAAAAAAATCTACTCGTGTAATTTTAGCTTAATTTTATTGTAAATTTTTAATTAGCTATAATTTTTCAACAAATAAAGATTTTTGTATGTCTGTTTTTTAATCGATAGGATTTGATCTCACCTTTCAAATGCCGGGAGTTAAAATATTGTGCTGTTAATAGTTGACAAGTTATAAGTAATTAAACAAAAATCGATTTTTCATCGATTTTCGCTAAAAGAGCTTATAGCTTTGAAAAAATCGAGTATGGGACGTAACGGACGTGGCTTCTTTCATATTTTAACATTAAAGAACATATTCTGAAATTACAAGAAAATCCGTGATCCAAAGTCGCGGACTTTCCTTGTGAGTGTGTAAAACTTGATTTTACGCATTCTTATGTTAGTGTGTAAAGTACCCGTTTTTTCATGCGTGCGTAATAGTAAATTGTGCAACAAGAGGAGAAAATGAACTATTTCTAGATAGGGTGAGATATTCAGCACGAGTCAGAGTCGAGGGCGCCGAAACCGCTCGAGGCAGAGACAAGTGCTGAAAATACTTCACCCTCCCTAGAAATAGCTCTTCTCACCATGTTACACGCCGTGTTTTTGTCAACGAGCGCATGAAAAACTCTCATTTGGTGTCAGAAAGTTGGATAGATGATCGTGCATTTCAAATCGTGCACAGAAGTAGTAAACAATAGTTTAAAACAGAAAAAAAAAATTTTTTTAATTTTTAAAATTTGAAAAATAAAAAAAAGTGACTTTTTTCCCGGTAAACCCCGCTGTAAACGACAAAAAAAGACTTTATTCCTCGCTGTGACAAAACATTTTCTCAAGCGTTTGAAATACTCGATTTTCTACGCTACTTTGAAGCGTGAAATGTGGGCTATGCATGTCTGAGTAAAAAGTAGCATAGAAAATCGAGCATTTCAAGCATTTGAGAAATTTTTTTGTCATAGCGGAGCTTACCGGGAAAAAAGTCACTTTTTTTAATTTTTAAAATTAAAACATTTTTTTTTAATTTTTTTTTCTATTTTAAACTATTTTTTACGATTTTTGTGCACAATTTGAAATGAATGAAGAATTTGAAATTCATCTATCCAACTTTCTAACATCAAAAGAGGGCTTTTCATGCTTTCGTTGAAAAAACAAAACACGATGTGTAACACGGGAAGAATAGTACATTATGCGACAAGGGGCAAAAATAGAAGATTTTTTCCGCGGGTGAGTGTAATGCCTGAACGAGAATATTTCTCGCGAGGGTGCATTTAAGTAGTAATCACCCGAGGAAAAAATACTCTCGTAAGGGTAGTATAATCACCCACGGGATAAATCTACTTTTGCCTCGTGTTGCATATAGTATTTTATTCCACTCTCGACCGGAAAGGCCACTTTTTGGTTC
>JAWWEO010019340.1:0-15106 GCA_035582975.1 Ormyrus labotus | reverse complement strand
AATTTAATCTAGACTTATATATATCTTTAGAATTTATCTTAAATATATTGTTATATGTTTATTTAGTGGTTTTTTAAAAATGGTTTTTGTCAAGCCTTTCGGCTGCCTGTATAAAACAGATAGAGCGAATAAGCAGGACGTTACACTTATATATATAAACAACAGTTAAAACGTTTAGGATAATAAAAATCTTTGGTGATTTGATCAAGGACCTTCGTACAACTAATCAATAATCACTTATAATCTAATAACTAATTATCACAGACAATTAACTCTCTTCACAGCCGCTTGTTAATACCATTAATCCCGGCCTTACATCGATTTTTACTGTTTTTGGCCGGTTGGCCAAGTCGTCGATAATAGTGAATATAAACTAGCTGACTAAAGTGCAGTACAATATCAACGCCATCCACCCCATATGAAGAGCTAACTGTCAAGCTCAAAAAGATACTGGCGCACCGCCCTTTTAAAACATGCTAAAGAGGATGAATGGCGTAGAGTGGAGGGAAGAGAGTTCCAAAAGCGAGCGCCTTGAACCTGGAAGGCTCTAACTCCAGTTTCAGTGCTTACTCCAAGGAACGTTTAGTTCTGGTGGGGTACCTGTACAGGAGGGCCGTGGTTTATGCTCGCTGTAAAAAGATACGAGATACTCGGGCTCGCGCAGCTGTGTAATTCTATATAATAAGATGGCTTCAAAATAGAGCCAACGTGCCTCACACAAGAATGGCTCAGTCTCTGTAAGTTTACGCGCAGTTCTTCTGAGGCGTCTTTATACACCACAGAACAGTAGTCCTGGTGTGGTTGGACTCAACTAGCCTTCTACGGGGAGTCTCGGAGATGGGAACCAAAACCCATAAGTTTTGTGCGGGTTCCTTTCGTTTAGAAGAAAATATAAGGAAAACCAAAATAAAATTTTGGAAAAATTCTAATGCATTAGATATAGAATGATTAGATTAGAGTGCGAAATGAACGAGTTAGTTAGAAATTTTAGCAAGTTAAAAATATAGTTTATTATGATTTTTATATAAGTATCGGGATTTTTTTTTTTTTTTTAAAGTATAGTTTTCATTAGTTGTTTGATAAATTTAAATTCATTAAAATGTCGGGTAGAACAATAGTATCATAGATTTATCAATTGAAGAGAGAGGAGTTGATTTCCGAGTTAGCAAAACACAAAATTGAACAATCGAGTACGGTTTGTTCAATGACAAACCCGCAGATAGCGAAAATTATGATGAGGAATTAGACAAGACATTAGGCGAACAGAAAAACGCTAAAGAATTTATTTATGTAATTAGAGCAGAAAATGCGTCTACACCGACAAATACAGCATCAAATACAGAAGAACCGCTAGTAAATAATTCAGCACAACAACCAATATTTCTGACGCCGGAGCACGGACACAATATCGCGAAAGTATTAGATCAAATGAGAAAATGGATTTGCCATTTCGACGGTAGAGATGTTTACTTATTTTTAGAATGGGTTAATGAACTTAGGCAAGCGTACGATTTCTCCGAGGCGCAGGTATTGAAAGGTTTTCCTGAACTACTAAGAGGAGATGCGTTATTATGGTTTAGAAATATTGCATGTGACATTACGTCATGGGCTATGCTAGAAAAAGCCTTGAAAGATTTTTTTCTCTCGCCGGAAGAGAGAAGGCACTTAGGAATTCAGATACGTGAACGCAGACAAATGCCTGGTGAATCAATTCGTGCATATGTCACGGCGCTAATGACTTTCTGGGAGGATTCAGTATGGAAGAGCAGTTAGATAATTTATACTATAATATGAAAATAGTACAGAAAGTAGAAAGAATAGAAGAAACGCTAAGATTTATAAACAATGATAAACAAAGTAAGGCTAAAACTAGTAACAACAAAACGAATATAAATGCGCTAGACGTACCATACGATAATAAGAAAGCGTGTTGGAAATGTAAAAAACGCGGAAATACGAAATTAAATTGTAAAAATAAAACTAAAAAATTTTGTTCATATTGCGTTACCGATAGCGTTTGGACGCGGGACTGTAAATGTTATCCGTCGGGAAACGCGGCGCGGGCCGATTGTGGTACAGCGGTTCTAGATCAGCCGACTCAGTAGATTCTAGAATATTTGTTAAGGTAAATGTCGGTAAAACAGTAACCTCAGCTTTAGTAGATACGGGTACTGTTTATTCGTTTATTAATGGAAACACTGTAAATAAATTTAAAAAAAGGAATTGGAAAATTAAGAGAGATAAGAAAATGTCTGCTTTAGCTGACGGTAGTTTAATAGGAAGTAATTATAGTACCGCGGGAAAAATAAATATTTTCGGAATAAACCGTTTTTGTACATTTTTTATTATTTCAAATTTAAGCCATGACATGTTAATCGATATGGATATAATTAGGAAATTTTTTTCTGAATTCACTCTAGCTAGTGTAGAGTTATTACTGACATTTAAAGTTACAGACATCTGTGTAATGAATGACGCGATAGGATTGAAGACATTAACAGAAGAACAGAAGCTAGTATTAGATAATTTTATTGATGAGAAGATGTCGGAGTTACAGAATATTCAAGGGTCTAACCCTCTAATTCAACAGGAAATTAGATTAATAGATAAGACACCGATTAAATAAAAATATAGACATAGAAATCCTGCCGTGCAAAAAATCATACACGATGAAGTTGATAAAATGCTCGCCGAAGGTGTTCTACGAAAATCTAATAGCGCATGGAGTATGCCGATCGTTATTGTTAAAAAAATACGACATCAAACCAAGATTTTGTGTCGACTTCAGGAAGCTAAACGCAGTTTCAGAAAAACACGCGTATCCATTGCCGCACATTAACGCTATTTTAGATAAATTAAGAGGAGCAAAATATCTATCTACTATAGATTTAAAGAACGGGTATTGGCAAGTAGCGTTAACAGACGACAGCAAGCCTTTAACAGTTTTTAAGGTACCCGAACGCCGATTATTTGAATTCACAGTCATGCCATTTGGATTACATACCGCACTCGCTACGTTTCAACGATTAATGGATAAAGTTATTACACCAGAATATCTCCGAATGTTTTTGCTTATTTGGATGACATTGTAATTTCGAATACTTTTGAGAAACACTTGAAATTACTGGACACAGTTTTTCAAAAGCTAGAAGAGGCGAAATTACGATCGAATAGAGATAAATATCACTTTACACGCAGCAGTTTAAAGAACTTAGGACACATTGTCAATGAGTTTGGCGTGCACACTGATCTGGATAAAGTAACAGCAATCACAAAATTACCGTCCCCCACAACGATTAAAGAACTAAAACGATTTCTAGGCATGATATCGTGGTATCGCCGCTTCATTCCAAACGTCGCACAGCAAACAGTTCCGTTGCAAAGTTTGCTTAAAAAAATGTTCAGTGGGTTTGGGGACCTGGACAACAACGTGCATTTTTAGGCTTAAAAAATTGCTTGGTCTACGCTCCGGTTTTGACTTGTCCAGATTGGTCGAAACCCTTCACTCTACAAACGGATGCAAGTTTAAATGGATTAGGCGCGGTACTCACTCAGAACAACGGAGAAATTGAACAAGTCATAGCATATGCAAGTAGATTGCAAGGTTCACACTCCATTCAAAAGCTCTTATATCTCTAATTTTAATTATTCTTAGAAGTTAAGCTTGCAAAAAATTTGAATATCTTAATATTGAATAAAAGATTCTACTTTGATTAACTCCTTAATTTTGAGAGAGACTCGAAAGGATAGTAGGTGGTGAAGGGTAGAGACAATCATTCAAACAGAAATAAGTTTCATTTCTCATTTATTTAAGAAAGTCAAAAGGAAATTTACAAATAAAATATTATAATCATTCAGTGTATCTGTTACAATGAGTAAGCAAGTGTATTTGAATTGTATTTGCCAATGCACTTAAACGAATGTGTGATAATGAAAAAAAGTCAGATTCTAGGAACCTGTTTTATCGACCGGACTGTCGTTGTACTTTCTTATAACTTATTGCGTGACATTCAAATTACCAAACCAAGTTTTAATTTGAACTATTTCTTAAGTTACTACGCGGATCTACCTTATCAACCGGGCATCCTATTATATCGTTATCTTATTGTAAAATTGGCTTGAAGAACTATTTATGAGCTTTAGCCTTGGTTCCGCTAAGATATCACCCGCGAATCTACATTACTGGCCGAGGGGTCCTCTCTTACCGACGGATTTCCCTACTCGTCCAGTACGACGCGTGCCCTGAGGTGGAGGCGGAGGACTGTCTCAGAGTTAGCGGAGTCCATATGAGTGAACCCCCACTCGAAACACCACCCCCCTCTCCCAACCTATTTGTGTCTAGAAGGCCGTGCCGCCACCGAGCTCGAATAGCAGGGTGACTCGGTTAGTTTCGCCGTAACTAATCCCAACCTAACCTCTTCGACAAAGGGTAATTAAGAATGGCGGCACCTCCACCTCCGGGTGGTGGTTTCGATTCGGTCGGGTTTCGTTCTATGAACTATCCCCGCCTAGCCTTATGCTTACCGAACTGCTAGCTGGCCGGTGGCCCTCTCCTCTCGGTTGTAGATACCCCGCTTCCATATCGTGCAGGGTGGGAGGTTGGGTTTTCACATGCCGACTATATGCCAGCGGCCCTCCTACATCCCCGCGGCTTGCCTAGTCTACTTGCGGGAGCGAGGTTTTCACGCGGTGCGCGTACGCCGGGCTGCGCGGTCGCGGCACGCTTACTCCCGAGAGTAAGTACTTGTACGCCGGTTTGCCTATGGGCACGGCGTACCGTTACAAGATCATTGAACAAATCAGAGAAAAATTACTCAATAACAACTAGAATGCCTTGCAGTCAAATGGGTAATTTTGAAAATGAGAGATTATTTAGAAGGCTATCCGTTTACGGTCTTGACTGATCACCAAGCTCTTAAATAGTTAAACAGTATAGATAATCCTTCCGGACGTCTCGCACGCTGGGCTTTCGAATTAAGTCAGTATGACTTTGATATTCAATATAGAAAAGGCTCAGAAAACGACATCGAGGACGTTCTTTCCAGAAATCCGATTAATCTCTGTAACATCAACGCAGTAGATAAAGATGAGTGGTATTTAAGGACATTCATACTCGTTACGGAAAGTCCAGAAAAATTTCCGGAATTTTGCATCAAGGAAAATAGATTATTTGAGCGCATATTGCACACGCTTGATTTTAATGAAATAGACACGACTAATGAATGGAAAATCTGTGTTAAAAAATCGAAAAATCGTGTTATCGGAGAATCATGATGTTCCCACCGCCGGTCACTTAGGTATCGCAAGGACACTAGTGCGTTTATCTAAAGTTTATTATTGGCCGGGGATGTTCCGTGAAGATAAAGAATACGTACGTTCTCGAGTGAGCTGTCAAAAGCACAAAAGTATTCAACAAGTTCCATCAGGGCAATAAATGCAACTCTTACTGAGGCACCTTGGGAAATTGTGTCAATAGATCTAGTAGGCCCTTTAACGCGTTCTAGCAATGGTTTTACGCAGTTACTAGTAATGCAAGATACGTTTACGAAATGGATTGAGCTCCGACCCTTGCGAAAAGCAACAGCTGTTGCAGTAGTAAAGGCGGTACAAGAGCAGATTTTATGTCGGTTCGGTTATCCTAAAATCATCTCAATGTATATAGAATGTTAAAGCGCTTTAGTATGTAAGGAAATAAGATAGAAATTAATTAACGCATACAAAAATAAGAGATGCGTGCAAGGAAAGAGGATTGAACCTTAAAAGTAAATAGCAGAAAGAGGATTGAACTCTACATGTAAATAGAAGAAAGATGATTGAACTCTAAGTATTGTCAAGGATGACGCGCGCGAAAGATGATAAGCGCATCCGTAGACATATGAGGACGACTCGAAGAAGAGATTAGCGTAGGCATCGGTAGCTCAGTGGGAAGAGCATCCGTCGCGAAAACGGAAGGTCCCGGGTTCGATTCCTGGCCGAGTAAAGCCATGCCTCTTTTTTTCGAGTCTACCAATATCCTCAATCGCGCACCCACGTAACAGTATAAATAAGACTGGAAAGGGTTAGAACTCGAGAGGTAAACAAAACAAATTCATTACCCTCGGATCTAGCAAATTTCAGAAAATTTTAATTGTCGAGAGCTCAGTTGCGTATTGAGCAGCGTTTAGACAACATGGATCGCGACTTCATCGAAAATTTCGAGAGGTGGTTAGAAGACGAAGGGTCGCCGCCCCGGGACGCAGACGAGCTATCGGACGCGACGACAGTCCGACCACCGGTTCCCTACATACCAGAGGGAGGGACCGCCGACGCACCGGACTACGTGCCGACGTCAAAAGCCATATTAGAGGAGTTGGACCCACTGCAGCTTTCGCCAGTCTCCAAGGAGCAGTTAGTTTTAAAGTGAAACGAACGCCGTGCTGCCGCCCGCATCACAACTCGCTCCGACCCAAATGAGCTGCCACCACCACAGCCGTCATCATCGGAAGCCCCTCTGGCCCCGCGACAGGTCATTCAAATCCCATTTGGACCCAAGATGTGTCATCTGTTCCGCACGGGGTGGGGAGGATACTCGTGGCGGATCCGCTTAAACCGAGAAGGGAATCCTCGATTCATGCCACCGCGAACGTAAGATTTTTTTTTTTTATTGTGCGAGTTGCGCTCTCCGTAAGCGGCGGGATGTACGCGTATTGTGAAGCACCCGCGGAGAGAATCGCGACGCAAATGAGCCGCGGTGGTCTCCCTCTCCCGCGCGGCCGTTGCTAAGGGTTACGCGTGCTAGCCCCTCTTATCTCATCCCTACCTATTCGTCTTTTTTTCCTAACCTATTTTTCGCGCCTTGATAAGCCGGGATTTTCCGCTGTCAAGGCAGAGTCGATTCGGAGCTCTGATCCGAATTTTGTTCTCGCTAGCAGCTGTCTTTCGGGTCTTGACCGAAAGGTATCAGCTGATCCCTAGACACCCGATTCCTTAAACCTAAACATCTTCTCCTAGGCAGCTAGCACGCGCGCGTAACCGCGAAACGCAAGAGCGTATTTTGTAGCGTGATTTAATAGCTAAATCTTGTTTATTTTGTTTGTTGCAGAGTCGGAAACTAGCGGTCGTTTATTTTTGTACATTTATTTTATTATTTTTTGTTTAGTTAAATATAGTTATATTATTCAATAGCTAATCACTGAGTGCACTATTTATTAACCTCTCCTTTCTTGAACAACCTTTCGCTTAGTTCGCGAAGGGGGTTGCGGGAGAATTGATCCCGTTGGGGAAAAGGTGACGTGCATTGAACGTCGTCCGTGTAGTAAGAGAAATCTTGCGAATTGAGCGAGACTTAATAACGCACGGGAATTGTGCGTGTGGATGGATGTGTCAGAAGCGCGCGATTTTCGGTTTTCAGGGCATCAGCGAAACTTCCCGCCGTTCCAGCAAAGACATCACTATCGCACCGAGTTCCTGAGGCGTGAAGCCGAGTCGGAGATGCTCTCCGCGTGCGACCAGCGATCCTCACTCTCCCCTTCGGCGAGGGCAAACGACCTGCAGCTAGAGTTACGCGGCCTAGCCCACCGCTTGAGATTTGAAAACTCGCTGCCAGCCGCCAAGGGACGAGAGCGAGGTAAAACTGGCAACGGCGCGGCAGCTGATCCGGCGATCAACGTTGGCCGCCAGCGCGACGATCAAGGCGACGACCAACACTCTCCTGCTTCGACTCACGCGCGCCGGTCGCACTTTATAGTTGCTTTCGCCTCTACTTCCAGTTTCGAAGTGTAAATCTTTTCACTTGTTAAATTTTCGGTGTTAGCTTATTTTATAAAATTTCGACGAAGTGCCGTGGGACTTCACTGATGAGGACCCGCGAACAGCACGCGATCTAACACGGTGATTAATGTCCGAAACGGGGATAGCTTCAGAGGAGGTAACCGAGAGAAATACCAACAGTCCGGTTATTGCGAATAGTTTCGGTCGTGATAATCAAGAACCGCGGCAAAGACGGGGAGATTTGATCGACCTCGGGGGCGATCAACAACGTGATTTACCGCCGCCATCGGAAAATAGAATGGTTAACAACCGCCGAATTTCGTCTCCGGGACGCCCAACAAGCGAAACGGAAAATCAAAATCGCCTGGACGAAACACGAACGTTATTTAGAGGAGTGCGTTCACACTTAAATCGAGGGACACTTCAAGAGAACATTAAACAGCCGTTCGTGCCAACGGTGAGGAGAGCGCAGACCACGCGCGTAAGCTTTGCGCCCCCCCCCCTACCGTGTACAGAAACCAGCTAAGTAGCAACGTGCTAGACGAAGCAGAGCGTTCTCGAGAAGCGTCCAATGGTGAACAACCATCACGTGGTTTCGCGTCGTCTGGGAGAGAAGGGCACTACATGTCAACATATGTGCCACCGTTTTCGTTAGCCGGGGAGCCGACAGACCAGACTTTCCGCTGGCAAGCAAGAGCGACAAGCACTCCGGGGGTAGCAAGTCATCCAGGGTCGAATTTGGGGGCAAGATCAACTAATATACCTACGTTTCGAGGGGGAAACTTATCGAATATGAATAATACTATACCTCTTAGTACGGATCCGAGGAAAATCATTCGCGAATGGAAGTTGAAGTTCGAAGGCGGATCAGATTTTAGTTTCGAGAGTTTTCTTTGTCGAATTGCCGAGCTTCAAAGAGGTACATGCGTTTCGGACGAGGATTTGTTGGAAGCATTGCCGATATTATTAGAGGGAATTGCACTCGATTGGTATAGGTTAGAAAGCAGCGAATGGCAGTCGTGGGAAGATTTTGTCGCGAACGCACGAGTACGTTTCGGAGACCCGTATTTTCAGGTGCGCGTACAGAGTGAAGCGAGACTCAGGAGTCAAGGGGAGGGTGAACCTCTAGCGGACTTCGTCACGAAATATAGACACATTTTGAAGTATCTATATCCACAACCACCAGAAGGGGACTTAATTTCGATGACATTTAATAACTTGCGTCCTGAGTACCGTGAGAAAATTAATAGATGGCAGATTAAAACGTTTCGCGACTTGGAAATAATGGGGAAAAATCTGGAAGCAACTTTAATTGCACAACGTGAGTTTCGCCCACCACCGCCGAAAGAAACATCATTTCTGCCAGAGTTGGCATTCGATCCAGGATCGAAACCGAAGACGAAATGGATGACATCGCGGAGTGCAGCGGCAATAGCTGCAATAAATGAAGGGACACCGGCAACATCGGGTCAAAGCGAAACGAAAACGAAGTGGGTCGCGCGCGAGCGGAAACCGAGTCGAAACATCAGCTCACCCGAACAAGAGAAGCAGTAAACGAAACAGAATATATGGATTAATAAAAAAATTAAGTGTTTCACGTGTAAGAGTTTCGGCCATATTTCTAAGGAATATCCTTCAGGTAAATCAGATAGTTTAGCTTGTTATGGTTGCGGCAAACCCGGGGTGATAAAAATTAAATGTCCAAACTGCAATCCGAAGCAAACTCCGGGAAACGAAACCCGCGAGTCTTAAAGGAGGGCAAAGGCCTCGCGAAGGAGAATACTGATCCTCCATTAATAGATTTGGATTCGAGTTTCGGCAGTGCAGCAAAAGAAAGTGAAAATCTTGCAACCAAGGCTATGATTAGCGTTATATCAGATGGATACTTTAGTGATGAGGAGATGCAAGAGTTTCGCGAGAGATTTCGACGGCTTAGGGAAGGAACAGCTGAGGAAGTTCCAAATAAGCTAGTTTTAGGAAAGGAGGAATCATTAGCCGAAACTGCGAAGGACCAAAAGTCGAAAAATTTAGATTTAATTCCCGAATTGTTTGTGATACCAGAAATGCCCGATAGGAGATCGGAAAAACCGGTATCGGCGTTGCGCATCGGAGAAAAAGCGCAGTTAGGAAAGTTTCGAGATATCGTCGAATTCTGCCAGCCAATAGGACCAGAAGTGCTCAAGGAAAATCGCTATTTTCTTGAAGTCGAAGTAGCAGGTAGAAAAGCAAAAGCACTAGTAGATTGCAGATCACAACGAACGTACGTCGGCCAGAAGTTTCGTGATTTGTTTGAGGGAAAATCCGAGTCAGATAGACCGAGATGGATTAGTTTAGGAAACGGATCACTTGACAGAATTTCGGGAAATTTTCAAGTTCCGGTCGGTGTCAGGGGAGTGTCCAAGAGACTCAATTTACGTTTCGTTAATTCGCTCGCATACGAGTGCGTATTCGGAGTAGATGAGCTAGTGAAATTCGACTTCGCCGTCTTTTTCAAGACTCGGCGTTGGACATTAGAGAATGGTCCGGAAATGGAGTTCGATTGGGTGGAGTTCGCCGAAGAAAATTCGGAAGACGATTGCGCAGCGATTTCCGAGTTATCGGACGGACAAAAAGTTGAATTACGTTTAATTTTAGAAGAGTTAATTCCGGAAAAGACATCGAGTTTGGGGATGACCCACTTAATCACGCACAGTATCGATATTCAAGGCCATAACGCTATTAAACAGCGATATTACTCCGTTTCGCCACCGGTTCGCACCGCGATGCATGCGGAAGTTGAGAAAATGTTAGCAGAGGGGGTGATCGAACCTTCACAGAGCGCGTGGTCGAGTCCGATTGTAATGGTCCGGAAGCCTAACGGCAAGTACCGCTTTTGTCTGGATTTTCGGAAGCTTAATGAAGTAAACAAAAAGGATACATATCCGATTCCACATATGCGTGAGATTTTGGATCAGCTTCATTCAGCCCGATATATAAGTACATTGGATTTAAGCCAGGCTTATTTTCAAGTCCCACTCGATCCAGTGAGTAAAGAATATACGGCTTTCACCGTGCCCGGGAGGGGCCTTTTCCAGTTTACGCGCATGCCTTTCGGCGTATCCAATGCGCCCGCAACGTTTCAGAGGCTGATGGACAAAATTATTGCGCCAACTTGGACACCACATGTGTTTAGTTATTTAGATGACGTCGTAATCGTCTCTGAAACGTTTGACGAGCACTTGGAATGGCTCAGAAGAGTCTTAAAAGCTGTGCGAGACGCGGGGCTTAGCATTAATCGGGAGAAGTCCGTGTTTGGCTGTACAGAGATTAAATATTTGGGTTATATTATTAATGATAAAGGTTTACAGTTAGACCCGGACAAGATTCGAGCGATTGCTGAGTACCCGGCTCCGCGGACTTTAAGACAATTGCGTCGTCTTCTGGGAATGGCCTCCTGGTATCGTCGTTTCGTCGATAACTTCGCGACTTTAGCAACGCCTTTGCACGAGCTCCTTAAGAAAAACCGGCGTTGGGTTTGGGGGGAGGAAGAGGAAAAGTCTTTCCTTAATTTAAAGAACGCGTTGACCTAGCTTGTCCGGATTTTACGGTACCGTTTGTTCTCCAAACCGACGCTAGTCATTTCGGATTAGGGGCTGTGCATACCCAAGTACAGGAAGGCTAGGAGCGGGTAATCGCTTACGCGAGTAGAACCTTGAATAAGGCCGAGCTAAACTATACGGTTACAGAGAAAGAGTGCCTCGCCGTCGTGTGGGCGATTCAGAAGTTTCGCGAATACTTGGAAGGGTACCGTTTCACGGTCATTACGGACCACCACAGTCTCAAGTGGATGTATGGCCAGAAAAACCCGTCAGGACGGGTAGCCCGTTGGGCCATGGAAGTTTCGCAATATGATTTCGCGATCGAACACCGGAAGGGGGCGTTGCATCATGTTCCTGATGCGTTATCTCGAATGTTCGAGGAAGGCGCAGAACCCTTGACGGCAATCGCAGAATCGGCGGATCCATGGTATGCTAAGCGGGTGAAAGCAGTCGAAACGCATTCGAAGTTATTTCCGCGCTGGGTAGTCTCAGACGGTCGACTTTATTATCACCGCAAAGATCCCCTTTTAGATTCGCTAACAATCGAAGATTTAGATGAATGGAAGTTAGTCTTGCCTACAGAGTTTCGTCTAAAAGCTCTACAGGAATGTCACGACCAACCCAGAGCCGGTCACTTAGGCATCGACAAGACATACCGCAGATTAGCTCAGGAGTATTATTGGCCTAGGATTTACGTTTCGTCGAAGGGCCGTGGTGTACCGTAGCTATGGATGTGATAGGCCCGCAACCTAGGAGTAAGAATGGGTACAAATACGCGTTAGTATTCCAGGACTTGTTTACGAAATGGGTGGAGATTTGTCCGTTAAGGGCTGCGAACGGGAAAAGCGTGGTCAAAGCTTTTAATGACTTGATTGTATGCCGATACGGAGCTCCTAAAGTCCTGTTGACGGATAACGGGACGGAGTTTATTAATAAATTGTTGAAGAAAATCGCGAAGGAATACCAGATTCGGCGTATGACAATTCCTCCCTATCACGCGCAGGCTAATCCTGTAGAAAGGGCAAATCGCACCCTTAAGCAGATGATAGTTTCGTTCCTTGAACACGATCACAAGGAATGGGATAGTCATCTCTCCGAGTTTCGCTTTGCGATGAATACCGCGGTTCAGTCCTCGACGCGAATGTCCCCGGCATTTCTGAATTTCGGGTGGGAATTACCCCAACCCCTTATAGTTAGCGGGGAAGAATCCGAAACGATTACGATCGAAAAACTCACGACCGATCAATGGAAAGATCGTTTGCTTAGGCTACATGCGTTGCATGATTTAGTTTCGAAATTTAAAGAAGATGCTTCCGAAACGCAGACGAAATATTATAACGCGGGTCGGCGTGAAATTTCTTTGCAACCAGGCGATATCGTCTGGAAAAAGCAGAAAGTTCTTTCTTCCGCAACGCAAAACATCGCGTCGAAACTATATAAAAGATTCGGGGGCCCGTTTCGGGTCGTTAAAATGAGGTCGCCGGTAATCGCGCAGTTGGAAACGTTGGAAGGCAAGGCAGCTGGCAAGGCACACGTCGTGGATCTGAAGCCCCGGGTAAGTACTAAAAATGTGATTAATGTGAATCCTATTTCTCCCGTTCCCTTAGATCACCATGTTTCGAGCTCAGTCTGCTTGGTAGTGGACGGTGTTGGACCGTCCCCCCTACACTCGGTCGCTTCCCGAGCACTTGGAACGTTGGAGAACTCCGCCTTTTCCCCCTCTCGGGAGGACCTACAATTGTCCCCCTCCGTGGTCCGGCAAGTACAGGTTTTCCGACGACTGGCGGAGGCCGGAAGAGAGGTCGGCCGCCCAAGGAGCCGAGAGGGAAGCCTGGAGGGAGTGGGTAACTGCTTCGTTTCGGACGAGCCGGTGGGGTTGACCCGCTACCACCCCTGACTCCCGAAGGTGGTGCGGCGACGATTGAAGGCCTTCCTTCGGCCCGCGGACGAGGAAGTGATGGAGAAGGAGATCCCTCCAACCGAGCAGCCGATGGAGGAACCTATTCTCCCTCCGCCGTCCGCATTCGGTGACCAACCCGAGCCAGCGCCCGACTCCAGAAGAAGAGGGAGAGGGAAGCAGCATAGGGAGGAGTGGACCTTCGAGCAGCGGCTCCAAGTTTGGGCACGGTACCTCCGAGATCGCTGCCTCGCGGCCAAGCCTCCCGCCTCATGGCGGCCCCCTAGTGCCCGAATTCACACCCCAGCACCCGCTCCCCCTGCCCTCATGGGTGAGCGGCGCGAATATGAGATTAAAGGGAGAGAGCGCGGTTGCTGGAACTGTGGAGGAGGGCATCGCTTTTCGGAGTGCCCACATGTAGTTGGCGAGCGGCGATTTTGTTTCGGCTGCGGCCGTATAGATGCCACGAAGGCAACATGCCCTACCTGCCAGGAGAAGCGTCGGCAGCGTTTACGGGCTTTTTGGCAAGCTAAAGCCTGAGGGACAGCCACTAGCCTGCGCCGTCATCAGGATGGGATAAGGGAGAACTCCCTTCCTGAATATGAATAAATAGTTTTCCCCATACCTTGTCCGTTCGTTGTTTATTACCTTAAGTGTTGCATGAGTTGTGTTGTCTTTGAATGAAAGATCATCGATAAAACAGGAAAAATTCGTTTCGTCGAAACGTTAAAATTTGTTTTAAAAGTACTTGTTGATTGACTTTATTTTAACTTCGTTATCTTTCACGCGTCGTGATAATTGTTCGTTTAATTAATTTATTAAAATTTAGATTCCCTCCAATTATCCGCAAAATAATTAAGAGCTAGTTATTGCCGCTTCGTTTTCCGTGAAAACTGCAGGGTCGATTTAGGGAAGGGGGTGTTGTGAAGGAATTTCCTTCACATTGTCGCGAACTTGGGATTACGTCTGAAAAGCGCAGCTGAACGACGCACGAGGGTCCAGCCGCTCCGTCGAGGTTTCGCGGATATGAGTGTGCGTGTGGATGAATGTGTCAGTCGCGCGCGATTTCGGATTTCAGGGTGCATCAGCGAAACTTTCCGCAACACCAACTGAAGCATCATTGCCGCACCGAGTTCCGGAGGCGTGAAGCCGAGTAGGAGATGCTCTCCGCGTGCGACCAGCGATCCTCGCTCTTCCCTTCGGCGAGGGCAAATGACCTGCAGCTGGAGTTACGCGGCCTGGCCCACCGCATGAAATTTGAAAACTCGTTGTCAGCCGCCAAGGAGAGAGAGAGCGAGGTAAAACTGGCAACGGCGCGACAGCTGATCCTGCGGCCAACGCTGGCCACAAGCGCGGCAAAGAGGAAGGCGATCGTCACTCTCGTGCCTCGCATCGAACGCGCCGGTCGAGCCGAATCCGAATCGTTTCGCCGAGGTTTCGATTTGCACACACATTGTAATTTTGAGTTTATTCTTCCGCGCCTGGTGATTTCTTTCCTTAATTAATTTTGCGGTTCAACCTAAAGGACCCCGCACATACCTTATGGAAATTGGGTTTCTGTGAAATTGACTGAAAATGAAATATGTTACAGTTTACGATATCCTGATTAAAAGTTGCCATGGGCGCGAAGTACGAAAATGGCCAGTTTTTGAGATATAGAACCAATACGGCCTAGATCGAAATGATAGAGATAATCAGGGAAATGATGAGCCCCCTATTTTGAGTTACCATTGCACCTGCAAGGCTGGTGCTCACACGTTAGGCTGTTGTGCACACATAGCAAGCGTTTTATGGTTTTTAGGTTCTGCTAGACATGAGAATAACGTACAATATCCATCAATCAATTTACTTCATAGAGTACAGGATGCAGACAATAGACCAA